>MU223245.1:307426-347613 GCA_018584345.1 Thuja plicata
ATATATATATATATATTACATTTTGGTGAACCCGCAATAGACAACTCTTTCTTTTTGGTGTTAGATGCTTTGCCTCTTTTCCTTAGAGATTAGCTTTTATACTAAATTAGTTTTCTTTTATGCTCTTGCATTTTAAAATACAAAAAAAAATTCTACATACTCATAAAAATATAAAAACACTTCTTGCATTTCATTCACTATGAAGATCTTTAAGATGCTTTGGGGGATGGTTATTTTTCTCATTATGCTTCTTTTAGCATCTCTCTATAGTAATTATGATGTTTATGAAAGTATCATCCATTTCATCATGTTTTTTAATCTTCATGTTTCACTTGCTTATGCTATTTTGAGATTAACTAATACTAGTCTTCCTACTTTCAAAAGTTTCATCAAGGATTTATGTAGTGGACTTATTACTCTTTTGGATTATGTGAAGAATTGGGTAAATGATACCCCACCTCCTAATATTCCTACTTCTATCATGCCTAATCTAGTTTCTAATCTTCCTAATCCTCATCCTATCAATCCTAATCCAATTCCAAATCTTCCTATTTCTATTTCTCCATCTTCAATCCCTAGTTCTTTCCACATTTATGATGGAGCTAAAGCTAGGATTCATGATAATGATGTTCGAGAATTATTTCATTTACCTTCCCCTCCCTACCCAATCCATGATGATGTTAAAGGGAAAACCAAGGAAACCTCTTCTAATCCTATCATTCCACCATACACAACATTTTCCCATGAACACCATAATCAGTCTCCTCCTATCGAATCTTTGCAAGATAGGTACACTACCAGATATACTATGGTGGATAAACAAGGCTATAAAGGTTTAGGGCTTGGTATTAATGAACAAGGCATTAAAAACATGATTCATTCATCTCCTAAACAAGATATGCATGGTATAGGTTTCCCACCTCCTCCAATCAATGTATTGGATCTTAACCATTGTCCTCCTCTTCATGTTCTTCTTCCAACACCTTCTTTAGATTACCCTGATACTCCTCATGAAGATGTTGCTAAGAAAGTGTATGTCCAATTAATGAATTCTAAAAAAGAAATCTTCAAACCTATTCCAAAAAAATATCTCTCTAAATACAGATGTCCTTTTCATTATAGTAATAAAAATTTACTTGTTTATTGTGTCCATTTCAAGTTATATGTTCGAGAAAGAGCCACTTTGGGAATTATATCTTATTACCGTGCAGTATTACAATTTCTTCATAATTTTGATATAGGACATTCCCCTTATTCTTCTATAAGTTACATCATGGTTCTCCTCTTGTTCTTAACTAGCGGGCAAGAGGTATTTTATCCCAGTCTTCTAGGATCCATTTTTCTCTTAGCATATATTTTGATTTGAGTTTAATTGGTTATTCTTTCTATATCCTATCCCTATAAATATTTATAATCATTCTTGATATCTTTTCTAAGACATTTATCTTGTAAAGATATCTCTTTTTACAATATCTCTTAATATAATTTGGTATATCCATTGCTTTCACCCTTGGGCGGAAAGGTATTTTCCTTCTTCCTCTATCTAAGGATCTACTTTCCTTAGCTTAGTGGCATTTTTTTTATCATACAACATTATTTCCTTATAAATATTTATGTTTTGACTATGGAAACCCTCTTATATGGAAGGTGATTGTCCTAGGTCACCACCTCTTCTTTATTTTTCAAACTATTCTCTTGATAAACTCTTGCCTTTGCTTTGGGTTAGAGTTTGACTCCTTCATTCTGAGATTCCTCTTCCTCTTCATCGCAGGAGGCTTGATGATTGAATATTTGGTCCCTCTTTTCTTTGGAAGATGATATTTTATCCTAAGCACTCCTCTATGGTGGGGTCTTGATGATAAGATCTCTTCCTCTTTGAAGATCCTTTTTCCATATGCGACATATCCATTTCACGATTATCTATGTTCTTAGAGGTAAGGGTCAATATTCTTTGCTAAGGATATAGTATATATTATTGTTAAACTAGATATCTACTTACCTTGTGAAGTATGTATCCTCTTTCTCTTCCTTATCCTTCCTAGTGGGTAGTCATGATAAGGAGGGGGCATATATAGGGTCTCCCTTATACTATATTTTACATTTACATTTTACAAATATGCTAAATCCTTGGAAGGTAACGCACATTAGTTGCTAAATCCTGAAGAGACACGCATTTTTATTTTTATTTTTTGCTAAATCCTCCGAAGGTAACACACATAAGTTGCTAAATCTTGAAGTGATACGCATTTTAAAATTTTACAATATGCTAAATCCTTGGAAGGTAATGC
Organism: Thuja plicata; assembly: GCA_018584345.1. Lineage (NCBI taxonomy): Eukaryota > Viridiplantae > Streptophyta > Pinopsida > Cupressales > Cupressaceae > Thuja > Thuja plicata. Next base: position 309,715 of record MU223245.1, read on the forward strand.
ACACAAGTTGTTAAATCCTGAAAAGACACGCATTTTATACATTTTTCACAGTGATACAAGAATGTGGATCTATGCATATCTTAAAAGTTGTCAGAAGACGCATTACAATTACAAAGCACATTTTATGGGTGAACCTATTGGGCTCTCTCTCCTTGGTGATTCATGGTAAGGTGGTCATCTTACTAGGCGAGGTAATCACTTTTCCTTTTCTCTCTTTCGCTTTCATGCTAGTAGGATTAGATCATGAAGCTATGTTATATGTAGTGTTTCTCTTGTCTTACTTATGTAATCATGTATGTTTTCTATGATTGATTGCTCTTTACTTCCATATCTTTATGCATGTATGTTGAGTTAGAATCCTTGATCTGGGGGCTCATTTCCTTGAGTTAGTGATGTTCTACCTCATTGTGATCCACCAGAGTTTTTCTTCTAACTTTACCGCAATTATTTTTTATTTCCATACTCCCGCTAAAGTGGGGGCTTAATGTATCACCTTAAAATGGAAGAACTTCCATGTTAAGAACATCTATCCCTCCTTATGAGATTTTTTTTACCACCATCACATTGTCCTTTCATTTATGCATCCTCTCTCACTTTTGTGTCTATTTAGGACCCTGATTGGGCCTCTCTGGACACCTCCCATCCCAATTGGCATGTTTTCTAGGGGTCCTAACCCCCTGGGTCAAGGTTGACCTCAACCTTGACCTAGGTCCCCCTTTCAAATCTGGAAGTCTGTCGGCTGCCGGAGGTCATCAAAAATTCATTTCCTGCTTCCAAGTCAGCTATTTTGGGTTCCAAAGTGGAAAATATTAAATTATATTTAATATAGGTCCTCTTCTAGGGGCATGGGTTTAATTGGAATTCAATTCTCCTATGTTGACCTCTCTAGAAGATTGTGCCTAGTTTCATATAAAAGGAAGTTTTCTCCTCTCATTTTCTCTAAGTTATGTGAGGCAATAACCATCAAGCAAAAAGTTAAAACATCCATTGTTATACATGTTCTCAAGCTTTAAAAGTGTTCAAGTCTTCATCTCAAACACTCAAGTTTTCCATTGAAGATCAAGGATTCAAGCTTTCAAGCCTTTGAAGGGATTTGGTTCAAGCATTCAAGATTCATCATTCAAACCCTAGATCTATCCATCATGGTGGAGTGATCTTCCTTCAAGATCCTTTGTGCATCCTCAAGACTCACTCATTATCCCTTCAAGGTGGATTCCAAGCATACAATCATGGAGGTTTATGGTTTCTACTTGAATTTAAGCTTTCATATTTACATACTTGTCTACATTCAAAATACACTTGCATATCTATTTAAATATCATAGCTTCATTATTAGGTTTACTTCTACTACTTTCTAGCATTCTTTATTTCAATTATTTATTTCAAGGTTAATTCCTAAATCGGGGTTTGACTAAGGCAAACCCCTCCCCCCAACAAACAAACCATTTTTCTTCCATGTATAGGTTCAGAATAGCAGGTTGGGATGGAGATTCAGATACCCTTTTCAGAAAACTTCTGGGATCTGAAATCAGAATTTCAGTCTGAGACCTTTTAGGTCGATTGTGACCTAGGGCACAATCAAAAATTCTGTCAAATGGTAACATTGACTTGAGGGTACAAATCAGAACTGTCTCAGAATAGAAAAAATATTTATGGGTTTTGTCTATATCTACATTTCTATTCCAGATCCGGTCTCATATTTTCCAAAAACTCAACACGGGCTTCAGAAAATAGCATTCTTCAGATCTGTAATATTCAAAGGTTAGTACATTTCTCCTATTCAATTCAATTAAAATATACACATATTCTCTTCTATAAAATGGGAATTAGGGTTTCTCTCTTTAATCCATATCCTTAATAGGTTGATTTATTTATGCATTGATCCTTTCTTTAGGGTTAATCAATTTGGATCTTTCCTTCAAGAAATTTGGGATTAAAAGAACAATCCTACCCTCCTCACACACATAACATCCTAAAATATTGTTTTATATATATATGTGTGTGTGTGTGTGTGTGTGTGTGTGTGTGTGTGTGTGTGACAAAGAGAGTTGATAAGGTATAAGAGGGAAATAATGAAAAGGGGAAATAGTATAAAGGCAAGTGTATATACATGTACATATAATATACCGGCATGCCCTTAGGGGAAGTCATACTGACAAGGTGAACACATGGTGTACATACTCAACATTTTTAGTTTTGCACATGTCAGTTTTTGATACTAATGTCAAAAGGGGAGATTGATGACATATTTTGCCATTAGTATGCAATGGAAACAATTTTTTGAACCGTCGGTACATCATCACCAAAAGACAGATCAATGTGTAAATCGAAAACACAATTCACAAGGGAACCCAACAACACAGGTTACAATGTAAACTGATGACACAACCTACAGAGTAACCCAACAAAGAATTCAACAGTGTAAACCGACAGAGAAGGCAACAGAGGAACCCGATAGACAGTCTACAGAGCAACCCGACAGACACTTTACAAAGCAACCTGACATGCAGACTACAGAGCAACCCGAGCACCAGTCTACCGAGAGACAATTTTATTCTGAGAAATTTGGATCTGACTTACACGTCAGATAAAATACTTAAGTTTTATATTTAGCTTAAAACTTATCTTTAAATATATTTCTTGGGGACAAGTAAAGTAATTCTAACTGTTTTAATCAGTCTAACTGATTGAAAACATGCAAACTAGGATATCAAGGTCAAGTTGTAAACCTTTGATCATAGAGTTATCATTGTAAAGCGTGAGACTCATTTAGGTCAAATTCAATGAATAAATGGATGTGTAATCAATCAGAACAAGATGATGTGATGATTATTGTAGCCGTAGACACTTCTGTGGATCAGAGATAGAGTTTTATGCAAAGGGACAAAAAAAGATGAAATCAATTACCAAGAACAAGATCCAAGCCTACCGAGCATAACAAAGGTATTAATTAGTCACTATAGGTGATACATCATATTGTAAGCTTTAATGGATCTATAATCAAAAATTATAGATTGCATATACTCAGGTCAATAAGTATATTTAACTACATTCTAACAAGTGTAGCAAATAGAAGAAATCCTTTGAGAAACTGGATTTAATAATCCTTTTGTAAACCTCTTAACCGAGTGCACACTAAAAAATGTTGTTAAAGCTCTTAACAGAGTAGACCTTAACTATTCTCAACATGTTACTCATAACAGGGTAAGATCATAAGAAGTGATCAAACTCTTAAGCCTTAACTAGCCTCTTCCATTCTGCAGATAGTGAAGTTTTGTGGGTTTCATCCCCACCATAGTTTTTACCTTCTAACAGGGGTTTTCTGCATTACCAAATCTTGTGTCATGTGTCAATACATTTCATGAATGTTTACATGCAAATTAATTTTATGAATTGATATTACATGCATAAGATAAGAATAGCACATATGGTCGGTAATGCAAGGAATTGATTACTAAAGCATTAAGGTTAATTGTCTAAAAATTTTAAGGGTACTGACTCACCCATCCCCTCTCAGTACACACCATTCCATTATTCCAACATTTCCTTCGAGTTCCAACCCAAAGGCTTGGAGGATTCAAACAGGTCTAAGACGTGTTTTCCATCAAACCTAGAAAAAAATAACATTTTTTCTTGTGTGCTCCCCATCATGTTTGCACGTGGTTCAATAATGATAAAATCAACCAACATGATATTGTAGATCTCTCTGATAGATATCTAACATTGTAATTATTTTGAATTCTCATTATGTTAAGATTTTCATCTCTAATTTATTTTGTAAGTATGTCCATTTTTTGTTAAAAACCAACGTGTATTCATTTGGGCTTAGATTTTGGCTCGTACATCAAATTTTGAAAAAAAAATACATTTTCAGAAACTAGACTCCATTCTACACACTTTAAAACTAAATAAGTTTTGTTTTTTCATTATTTTTCAATGATTTCTAGGGGGAGCACACAGAAATTTCATGTTTTCAGGATGTGTCCACTTCGGAAAATGGAAAAAAAATCACTTTCATCAAAAAATTAGTAGAAAAATCTGGGATAAACTAGGTGGTGTTAGCTAATTTCTCACCAGAGTATTAAATTTTTTAAGGCCTTAATCTCCATAATTTCTAAAATAAATTACTAGTTTAGAAACTAGATTCGGAGTAGAACAACTCTTGTTTTTGTCACATTTTAAAATTTTAAGTGTAACTATCCTCAATTTCTCATTGAAGTTCAGAGTTTGCTGATTTTAGAAAAAAAAAGAGTGGCATCTTATACCCCCTTTTTGGTACCCCATCTTTGTGCACTTACCCTATATGTTTTATATTTATTTTAGTTATTTATTTGTTTTAAATAATATTTATTTAGAAGAAAGGAAGAATACTATGGTGGTGATAGAGCGATGGAGGAGGGAAGACCTAGGATTTCGAACCAAGCAAGTTGTAGGAAGGAGAGATGCCTTCGAAAGGGGTGGCCCATGAAGGACGTAGTTCCCACCAGCCAGGTGGTCAATCCCTGAAAATGGAGAAATGGATAGAATCAACAGGGAGAGGTCTCAGTAGGGCCCGTAAAATAAGTGGGGAGCTATGCATTTTTTCTCTGACCGCAAAGACGAGGTGCAGAAATCAACAAATCAAATATGATGCCCAAAGGAAGATACGAGGCCTCAACCTAAGCCTATCACCAAAGAAAAGTTGGGAACTATAGATAATCAGACTATCAATGTTCGAGTAGAGTTAGAAACTTGGGAAAATTCAGTTCAAATGTTGAGGGCTCAGGCCTTTTTCATGAAATGGGGAGAAGGATGGCCGGCATACCCCAAGATCAGGAACTGGGTGACGGCCAAATGGGGCCTCCTCTTTGAAGTAAAAACCCTTCCGAATGGTTTCTTTTTTATCATAGAAGATACAGAGATGGAGAATACTAGAATCATGTTTAATGGACCATTCATGATGGGAGGGATTGGCTTTACATAAAATACTGGACTCCAAACTTCAACCCTAAACAGGCTTCCATTGAGGAAGTCCAAATCTAGATTTGACTCTATAACTTACCACATAAATACTGGCACGTTGACTTCTTCAAAATGATTGGAGATAGACTGGGAAAATTCATAAAAACTGATGAAGCGGTGGAGAAAATGGATTTCTACATGTACGCTAGGATTTGCATCTTGTGGAAACCTCATCCCCTCTTGCCGCACGCGGTGGAAGTTCGCACAGCGGAAGGATACTAGTGGTAAGAAATAGAGGTGGAAGAAACCTTGGAAAAAGCAAAGAATGCAAGGAATGGGGGCACAAGGAAGAAGAATGTTTAGTTAGGTAGAAAGGGAAGGGGAAAGAAGTTAATTCTCTAGAGAATATCCTGGCTCACCTTATTCCAAATTCAGAAAATATATCGGTGTTTTTCACCGAAAAGCCACAAGAGGTCCACATTCCTGCATCTTCTGAAGGGACCCAAGTGGAAAAAGTGTTTGCAACGGTTAGCTACGGGGAGGCAAATGTGGCTAGTGAACCTCTTGGGTTGGAGATGGTGACATCCCTACTGGAGATGGGCACATTCACCCTTGTAGCTAAGGATGCCCAACCAATAGGCCTTTCACCAATGCCAAACTTGGACATCGAACCAGCGACGGAGAAGGATAGTCCCTTGGAGAACAAGGCACTCAATATTAGCTAGGAGGAACCTTGTGATGGATTCAAAGACATACACATGTCCCCATTGAAACAAGGGTTAGGAATCCTAGAGTCAGATACGGAGACCATGCTTAGTGACACTCAATCAGAAGACCTGTTGGGACTCAAGGAGGAAGTCAAAATCAAGGAGCCCCGTACGATCAAGAAAACAAAGTTGCAAAGGACAAAATCCAATGTAGGAAGCCAAAAAGAAAGGGGAAGGAAATCAAACCAACAGTTACTAGTGGATGCAGGAAACACTAAGGGGAAAACTAAGCTTCGATCCAGAAGGGACCTTTTCCCTTCTAGGAAACCATGAAGTTCCTTAATTAGAATGTTAGGGGCTGTAATGCCCCTGACAAGAGGTGTTTGATTAAACGAGGGTTTGATCAAGAAAAACCTGATTTAGTATGTATCCAGGAGACTAAGTTAGATATTGAAAATGCAGCAAAGGTGTTTGGAGTAAGACAAAAGTGGTCAGGTTTTTTTGTTGATGCGGTTGGGGCCTCTGTAGGCTTGGGGATCATTTGGAATCCCAGATTGGTAAAGGTGGAAGCTATCGCCAAGGCAAGATACTAGCAACTGGCCAAGGTGAGTTCCTCTATGATTAATGTCTCAATTTTTTTGTTCAATGTTTATGGTCCGACCAAATGAGAGGATAAATGTTAGGTTTGGGAAGAAATTGCACTAGCCCTTAATGGCCTTGGGCAGCAAGTGGCAATCATTTCCAGGGATTTTAATGCTACCCTTGTGCACTCGGATAAGAGGGGAGGTAGAGGTAGACTCAGTAGGGTTCAGACCGACTTCCAAAATTTTGTAGTGAATAACGGTCTGTGGGAAGTGTATGCAGGAGGAGGGAACTATAAATGGACTAATAGGCGAGCCAGTTTCTCTAATATAGCGGAAAAGTTGGATAGATTTTTATTGGAAGGAAACTGGAATGTTCTTCCCTTTGTATTTGAGGCTCAAATCTTGGCATTGTCTGGATTGGACCATTTCCCATTTTCATTATGGTTCCATAAGGATGGCACACCTCCTAGGAACCCTTTCAAGATGGAGAAAATGTGGCTAAGAGAGGCAGCCTTCAAGGATTCAGTCTCACATTGGTGGTCTTTGGCACCACTTGAAGATGGGAATTGGCTTTTAAATTATGGAAGAAATTGGGGTTTATTAAGCAGCAAATGAAAACATGGAACAGGACACATTTTGGCGATATCTTTGCAAAAAAACTTAGATTAGAGGGACAGTTGGAGGCTTTAAATTTCAAAGCACTAGACAAAGGTATGGATGAATTTGATTTCTTCACTAAAAAATATCTTCTGTGTAGATATAGTGAAATTATACAGTGTGAGGAAGTTTTTTGGAAACAGAAATCGCGGGAAAGCTGGCTCAAAGCAGGGGACAGAAACACAAAGTTCTTCCATAGTTTGGTTAAAATCAAAAGGAGTATAAATAGAATTGTGGCTATCAAACAAGAAAATGGCAACATGATAGAGGATGGTGAAGACATCAATAGAGAGGCGGTCAATTTCTTCTCCAACCTATGGGGGGAGGAAGGGGCCAACGATGATCGTGTCCAAAGAGAACTCCTCCAACTTATCCTGAGTTTGGTTAAGCTGAAGGATAATCAAAAACTTACTGCCCCAGTGAAGCTATCCAAACTAAAGGTGGAGTTATTTGGTATGGGAGGGGATAGGGCACCAAGGCCTAATGGATTCCAAGCTTTCTTCTACCAAAACTTATGGGAGATGCTTGGGGTGGAGCTGCTGGTTGTGGTCAACGAATCAAGCTCAAAAGGTTTCATTCTTAAGGACTTCAATAATACGATGGTGACCTTAATTCCAAAGTTAGAAAACCCTAGTACCGTTGAGGACTTTCATCCCATTTCTCTCTACAACATGATCTATAAAATAATCACCAAGGTTGCAACAAACCGCCTAAATACAATTTTAGAGAGACTGATATCTTGTGAGTGGAGTGGTTTCACTCCCAATCGGAACATTGTGGATGGAATCATAATCACTCACGAAGCAATCCATTCAACCAGAAATAGTGGTCAGTAACATATGCTATTAAAACTATATATTAAAAAGGTGTATGACCGAGTGAATAGAGGTTTCCTTATTGATATTTTAATGAGATTTGGTTTCGATGAAACTTGGGTTCAGTGGATAAAAGGAATGATAGGATCTTATAGAGCTTCAATTTTAATCAATGGCAGCCCCCAAGGTTTCTTTGAAGTGACATGGGAAATCCATCAAGGTGACCCAATCTCACCCTTCCTATTCATTATTCTGGCCGAAGTGCTTGGGAGATTGATTTCAAGGAAAAAAACACGAGGTATGTGGAAAGGCATTGAGATTGCGCGTGGAATGGAAGCTATATCGCATTCATAGTTCACGGATGACACCTGCCTTTTCAAGGTGGCCTTAATGCAGGAAGCCATGGTTATGAAAAAGGTCTTAGATTCCTACAGTCTAGCATTGGGACAAAATGTCAACTGGCAAAAATCCATAGTGTGTTTCTTTAGGACAGAGGCTGGCACGCACAAGGATATTGCAAGAGCTCTCAGAGTTAAGATTGGCAAACTCCCTGGGAAATTTTTGGGCACCCCTCTTTTCACTGCAGTAGATAAAAAAGAACTTTGGTCTGATTTGGTTGGAAAATGTCATGCTAAGATGGACGGGTGGAAGAGTAAGTGGCTCACTTTGGATGGGAGTATTTTATTGCTTAAAACAGTAATCTCGGCAATGCCCAACTTTCCAATAGCTTGTTTCAGGATCACAGCCAAAACAATTAAATGCATACAAAAAAAAATGCAAAAATTTCTTTGGAATGACGCAAATGAGTAGGACAAAATTCCCTTAATGGCTTGGGATAGAGTTTGTAAAAAAAGAGGTGGGGGAGGCATTGGAATTAGGAATTGGAAACTAATTAACGAAGTGATGGGGGCCAAACTGGTTTGGAAAATTTATTGTAAATCAAAGTAGAGATGGGTGAAAGTTTTATAAGCCAAATATCTAGATTATGAGGATCAAACAAGAATCCTTACTATCAATAACCCTCCCAGAGGCTCAGCACTATGAAACTTTATGTTTAGTTGCAGACCAGTAATTACGGACCACCTGTCTTGGCAAATTGGGGATGGCAGAAAAGCCTCTTTCTGGTAGGACTCTTGGGATGGGAAATCGACTTTGGGCCATGGTGTATCACCCTAGATCATATTGGCCACCAAAAAAGAATGGGGTACAAAGGTAAGAGATTTTTTAGATCTAACTTCTTTTGTCCTGGGTCAGGAACTTAGATGGAAGGAGACTCTGGAGCTGGGACTTTCGGTGGAACATCAGGAGACCTTGAAGGATATTTTGAATAATAGAGTGGTCATAGATTCAGAGGATCTAGATTAAGTGGTTTGGGTAGGCACTAAAAGTGGCCATTACTTGGTAAAAATTGGCCATACCTTGCTAGAAGATGAGAGCCAAAGAGTGGAGTGGGAAGAAAAGATTTGCTGGAGAAAAGATTGTCTACCTAAAGCAGCGGCTTTTGCTTGGCTAGCAAGGAATGGGAGAGCACTCACCAGGGATCAGTTAAGGCATTTAGGATTTTTTGGGCCCTTAAGGTGCATCTTGTGCAAAAAATCAAAGGAGATAGTGGACCACCTTTTCCTAACCTGTGAATTTGCACAAGAGGTGTCGAGATTTGGTCTAGGGAAACTGAACTGGCAAGGACCCCTGCCTAATAAACTGGGTGGATGGCTTACCTCATGGCCTAACCCAAAAGGTATGTCCTCACTGGAATAAATATGGCATGTCCTCCCATCTAGCACACTATGGCTGATTTAAAATGAGCGGAACAAGAGAATTTTCTCAAATAAAGCTAAAACAGTTGATAGTTTTCTTGCAAGTTTTGAAATAGTCGTCTCAGAATTGGTGTCCAATGCAGAAGCACAAACCAATGCCAGTAAGGCCCCTTTCACTAAAGATGACATGTTAGTGCAATGCCAATGGCCATGGGTGAAGTACAGGCCCGTTAATGGGAGTGTGAGGGTTCAACCTCTTTCTAGGGAAGAAGGAGAACATAGAAACCGTTGGCAACCACCATCCCCTGGATGGATCAAGATTAATTTTGATGGTGCCTCGCGAGAAATCCTAGCATATCTAAAATAGGATACATAGCTCAAAATGACAAGGGGGAGATCCTGGCCTTAGGTGCTAAAAGGTTACAAGATGGTACAAATAATGAGGTAGAATGCCTAGCTACAGTTGAAGTTGTTCTCATGGAGAGAAGACTCCAATTTAGGAAAGTTCACCTAGAAGGTGACTCTCTCCTGGTCATAAATGGAATTAATAAGGGCCAAATGGATACATGGTATCTGAATAAGTATATCAGAAGAATTAGGATCATGCTAGTAGATTTTGAAGATTTCAAAACCTCACATGTGCCAAGATTGGCAAATAAGTTGGCCGATAAACTCTCAAATGTGGGAGCAGACGAATCTCTTGAGGATAAATTCAAAATCTTTGAAGACTTCATGAATAAGGAATAATCTTAGGAACTATGTAGGGGTGAAATCATTGTTGAGGCTGAACTCCCAAAAACCAAGCAAGCAACATTACACCACCAAACTATGTGGCAGGTCTACAAGAAACTAAGCCTCGAATGTCGCCAAGGGGTGAGTGTGAGGTTGTAATTAATAGAAATCCTCAACCTAAGATCTCACAGTAAGTGAATGCAGAGATCATAATTGAGGGAGTAAATAGAAATGATGATTTTCTCAACAAGTTGATGGAAACATCATCTAATTCTAGAGGATTTGGAGGTAAGCTAAAGGCACTAGCGACATAAGCAAGGCCCATCCTTTGAGATGAAGTGGAAATATTAGAGAAATGGAGGCTAATTTCTCTTTGTCTACCAATGAGAAAATTCTCACCTTCGATACCCCCATCACTTTGAATAGGCTAAGCCATATCTTCACAGGGGAGGGAGATGACTTTTGGGTGTCCATCAGAGAAATCTTTGGAGAACATTTTTTGTAGAAAGGGTGGCGTCCAAGAACAAATCTGGATATCTCATCCTTGTTTGTGGCTCTCACTTTGATGGTTGCAGAATCAAAGGCAGAAGTGAGGAGTGTTATTAAGAAATGCATGGTTATGAAGTGGGTCAACAGTGTGGAGGACATCATTGAGCGTGCAGAGGTAGGACTGGGGTTGCGTATGGGTGAAGTGCCTTTCCGAATGGTGGGAAGAGGGAGTTGTGGTCTGCAACCGCTCGTAGTCTGGTCGATGGCTAGGCCAAAAGATGTCCATCTGGCATGAGCATTGGGTGGGTAGAGGGAGCTGCTAGTGGCACTGGATAGGAACAAGGTGGAGATGGAAAAGGAAGAGGTCAAATTCACGGCATGCAAAAGGAAGAGGACTCCCATCAAGTCCTCCACAGCCCTGGACGAAGATGGCAGACCTCTGGTCCATCGGCAACTGTCGGTCACTAGGTGGGGAGCAAGGGCCTCTGTAGCTAGGCAGGCCAGATCAGAACTGGTCGCTGGCCTGAGTGGTGGCATTGGTGACAGCATCCGAGTTGGGGCACTCGTGGAAAAGTGTGGAGCTTTTGCAAACTTTACCAAAGGAGATGCTGCAAAGTGGTTCCCATAATTGAACCTTAGTCTATTTTTTGGTCTGCTCATTTTTGTCTATAGATGTATGTTAATAGATGTCTTTCTGCTTTAGTATTTTCTATTTCATAGCCATCCCTAGTAGTTAATCTTCGAATTCAAGGTTGTTTTTTGCATTTTGGAAGGAAATGCCTTTGTTGGCTAGTATGTAACCTCTTTTTCAAATCAATACAAAAATCAAATATTACCGATCAAAAAAAAAAATTAGTTAGAAGAAATGTTAGAAAATGTTAGAAAACATTAGAAAACTATAGTATAAATGTTAGAAAATGTTAGAAAACATTAGAAAACTATAGTATAAATGTTAAAATATGTTAGAAAATGTTAGAAAATTGTAGTAATGTGTTATAAAACCATAGTAGAATGTTAGCCAATGTTATAAAAACATTACAAAATCACAGTAGAAATATTAGAATATGTTAGGAAATGTTATAAAATTGTAGTAGTATGTTAGAAAATGTTAAGAAACCATAGAATGTTAGCAAATGTTATAAAATTGTAACTTAGTATGCTAGAAAATGTTAGAAAACCGTAGTATAGAATGTTAGCAAATGTTAGAAAATATTTAGAAAACATTAGAAACCCGTAGTAGAAATCTTAGAAAATGTTATAAAATATTAGGATCTTATAGAAATTATTAAAAATATTTGTTTTTAAATTGTTTTTAGTTAGTTATATTAGGAATCTCTCTCTCTATAGATCTATATATTATGTATATGTTAAATAGAGTTATGCATAAATGTTATTCATGTGTACAGTTAGATGTTAAAATATTATCCTAGGAGAGTCGTTAGTATATCCTAGGACCCTTTAAGACACTTAGAGGATAGCTTAGTACAACCTAGGTCCCTTTAAGACCCCTATTGTGACATTAAACTCTTTAAGAACCCTTAGGACCCTTAAGACCTAGGATACAACCACTTAAGACCTAATAGGATCCCTTAAGACCTAATTATAGTAATATGACCTATTAATACCAATTAGTACATCCAAGGACCCTTTAAGACTATTACTATACCCTAGGTCCCTTTAGGATCCCTATTGTGACATAAAACTCTTTAATAACCCTTAGGACCCTTAAGACCTAGAATATGACCACTTAACACCTATTAGGACCCCTTAAGACCTAATTATATTAATAGGACCTATTAATACCAATTAGTACATCATAGGTCCATGTAGGACTATTAGTACACCCTAGGTCCCTTTAGGACCCCTATTGTGACATAAAACTCTTTAATAACCCTTACGACCCTTAAGACCTAGATTAGGACCACTTAAGACCTAATAGGACCCCTTAAGACCTAATTATAATCATACAACCTAGTAATACCAATTAGCACACCCTATGTCCCTTTAGGACCCCTATTGTGACATAAAACTCTTTAAGAACCCTCAGGACCCTTAAGACATAAAATCTAGGACCGCTTAAGACCTAATAGGACCCCTTAAGACATAATTAGAGTAATATGACCTATTAATACCAATTAGTACATCCTAGGTCCCTTTAGGACTATTAGTACACCCTAGGTCCCTTTAGGACCCCTATTGTGACATAAAACTCTTTAAGAACCCTTAGGACCCTTAAGACCTATAATAGGACCACTTAAGATCTAATATGACCCCTTAAGACCTAATTAGAGTAATAGGACCTATTAATACCTATTAGTACATCATACGTCCCTTTAGGACTATTAGTACACCCTAGGTCCCTTTAAGACCCCTATTATGACATAAAAATCTTTAAGAACCCTTAGGACCCTTAAGACCTACAATAGGACCACTTAGGACCTAATAAGACCCCTTAAGACCTAATTATAGTAATAGGACCTATTAATACCAACTAGTACATCCAAGGCCCCTTTAGGACTATTAGTACACCTTAGGTCCCTTTAATACCCCTATTGTGACATAAAACTCTTTAAGAACCCTTAGGACCCTTAAGACCTAAAATAGGACCACTTAATACCTAATAGGACCCCTTAAGACCTAATTAGAATAATACAACCTATTAATACTAATTAGTACATCCTAGGTTCCTTTAGGACTATTAGTACACCCTAGGTCCCTTTAAGACCCCTATTGTGACATAAAACTCTTTAAGAGCCCTTAGGACCCTTAAGACCTATAATAGAACCACTTAAGATCTAATAGGACCCCTTAAGACCTAATTGGAGTAATAGGACCTATTAATACCAATTAGTACATCCTATCTCCCTTTAGGACTATTATTACACCCTAGGTCTCTTTAAGACCCCTATTGTGACATAAAACTCTTTAAGAACCCTTAGGACCCTTAAGACCTATAATAGGACCACTTAAGACCTAATAGGACCCCTTAAGACCTAATTAGATTAATAGGACCTATTAATACCAATTATTACATCCTAGGTCCCTTTAGGACTATTAGTACACCCTAGGTCCCTTTCAGACCCCTATTGTGACATAAAACTATTTAAGAACCCTTAGGACCCTTAAGACCTAGAATAGGACCACTTATGACCTAATAGGACCCCTTAAGACCTAATTAGAATAATACAACCTATTAATACGAATTAGTACATACTAGGTCCCTTTAGGACTATTAGTACACCCTAGGTCCCTTTAGGACCCCTATTGTGACATAAAACTCTTTAAGAACCCAAGTAGAACTCAAAGAGTATTGTAAATTTAAGTATAATTTTATATATATATATATATATATATATATATATATATATATATTTGTTTCCATTTTACATGTAGTTGTAATATGTAATTGTACTTAATTGTTAACACTTAACTTTCACATGTTGCATCTAGATGGCCAGTCAGGATGTACCAGCTCAAGATGTACCTCGCACTCCTGATCTTGCCACTATTTTTCAGATAGCTCAGTCAGAGATGGATCGAATTAGAGATTCCATCCATACATCTGAGCCTGGCATATACAAATATATTTTTAGTACTATATTGAGGAGTTTGGAGGACATGACTACAAGATTTAGATCTCACTCTTCTTTCACACCAAAGGTTATTGATAGTATTTTTTGAGAGTTGAGAGCCAAGGTCTCGGATGGTGTTTCCTTAGAGACGGTTCACAGTTTTTTCCCTAAGGAAATCATCAAATGAGAGGTTTTCCCATTTTATGATGGTAAGGTCAAGGTGAGGGCGTATCAAGTTACACGGTGTGAGATTCCTTGGATTGCATTCACAATATACCCTAGATTTCTTGCAGCACATGGTTGTTATCCTAATAATGACCAGATTCCATTATATTTTGCATAGCAGTTGTACACTTAGTTCCATTTGGGACACAGGGTCAACTATTTAGATCTTTCAAGATATTATGGTCAGGGGTGCGGTAGAGTTGCAGACCATGATCAATATTATTGTAGGGTTGATCAATTTGTACCTTCTCATAGACAATTAGTTGTGCAGAGGACTCTGATGGTGGCACCGGCGATGGTTTTTACTGCAGATAGAGTGGTCATTGCCTCCCAAAGGGGAGTAGTCAACAGGATAGGGGAGATTACTTCTACAGCCACCTCCATCACTTCTGACACACTGGGTAGATATATTTTGACTAGACCAAGTCGAGCGAGATCATCTTCTAAGGCTTCATCTAGTACTATTGTAGGCTTCAGTGATGACACATATAGAGCTACAGGTCTTCCTCCACTAGGAGAGATATGAGCACTTTCTAGACATCAAATTCATTTGGATGTGGCACTTTACTCTTTGTAGGATCTCCTGCAATCATATTCTTAAATTGCATACATATAGAGGATCCCGATATAGTCAGTCAGAGATGTCATCAGACTTTCACAAGGTCCTATAGTTCCACTGACCCAGGACACACCATCTAGTCATGCACATCATAGTTCATAGCACTCTGTAGAGCCCTCTGCACCCACATACCAGTCCACAGTTGCAAAGGTGGGCATATGGATTGGAGATGTACGCATCACAACTAAGGTCCAAGACACATTTGATGAGAAATTGCGCGGGTCAAGTCAGGTGGACACTGGCCCTGATGTTGGATTGCTTATGGATTTGTTATTGCACCCTGGTGGTTATGACTCTACAGCACTCCCCTCCTAGCTAAACACACCCCTACACTCTTCATTACTAGATATGTTCAGGACTGGAGATGGGGTGGGTGATGCGGCTTATGTTGATGATATGATGGTGCAGCGTGCTGATGATCCTCCTGCTCCTGAGACCCGAGCATTTAAAGTTTTCTTTTCTCTTTTCGAGCAGTTTTAGTGAAGAATTAATTGTAGATGTTTGTATTGATGTTTATTCTATGTATAATATTTTTCAGGATTAGTTAGCAGAGCACATTATATCTAGTGTGGGCTTGAAGCATATTCATAGGAGAGATTCCACAGATGTGACACCTACTAGTTGTCAAGTAAGTTTTAAATATATGTAAAAGTTTAAACATGCATTTGTACACTTGTAATGTTGTATTTATGTATTTCAGCTACTTTACATAATATATAATATGCATATATATAACCAACTGTTGTACTAAATTTGCATAGGTAAGTTGTTGCTTCATAGCCAGAGGATGCTCATGACACTCGAGAAAAGTGCCACATTACCTCTACTGTGGGCTCGGATCATCTTCATAGGAGAGATTCAATAGATGTTACACCTACTAGTGGTCAGGTAAGTTTTAAATGTATGTAATTTTAAACATGCATTTATATATTTCAAGTATTTTACATTATATATATATATATATATATATATATATATATATATATATATAACCAACTATTGTTGTAATACCCCTCCAACCCTCACAAAACATGATTATGCTTGTTGGAAGTTTGAGACTTTTATTCTCTACTAATGATTCTGATTGAAGTTAGTAATCCAATCTATCTCATCTCCACATTAGTGTTTGATGTATATTTCTCTTTGAGTAGTGATGCCAATGATGTTTTCATAATATTTTAGGAACATCGTGTTATGAAACAATTTTATATGTTTGTTGTGTGAGGAACTTACTTTTTTATAGTTTGAGTACAATGGGATGAATTAAGTTGATTAAGATACTTTTATGACTATGTTCTGGATGGTGTATATATGTTGTTCAAATTGCCATAAAGATTAGGTTCTTTTTATGATTTAACTAATCATTATTAACATTCTTGTATGATTTTATGTATGATTGTGATGATAACTATTAATCAAGGATTAACCCAAATCACCTGATGGATCATATTATGGATTCAATCTAACCCTTGTTTTATAATTAATTAGTATTACTTTGTATTATGGGTTCTTATACCCTAGTGACATCATACTTGAACTCTATGCTTTCTCTTATTTGATTAGATGATGAGATGCTTTCAAAATATGTTGGATAATAGGTTCATCCTAATGATAATTTGTAAATGTTATGAATGTCACCTAATGAATTATATTCATAGAATATTTAATGGAATTTGGTTTATATACATGATGACATTATCAATGATGATAGTTCATTTTTATTTTGAGATTATGTTGGAGCTAACAATACTAACTCAATCATGATTTAGAATGAGTATTGTATGGTGTGTGTGTAGGATGAGGGGAGGCAGTCATAGTCACTTCCATGGGAGATCAACATGATGTCGCACTCCCCCTACTTGTTTGTCACTGCTTTCACATATATGTATATATTTGTGTTTCTCAACTTGGTGATGCGGGATGCAGGTACCAAGCATCGACTCCACCTGGCCACATAGGTCTGAGCGTGCCTTTAAAATCCTTGAATGTTGATGTCATGGAGATATTACCAAGGTTTCCCCAAGTAGACCCCTTGTGAATTAGGTTTTTTTTTTCTAGGAAGTCACCCTATTTGGGTTTGGGTTGTATTATTATTTCTATGGTTTTGAGATTTATCTTTCATATCTGAGAAAATATTTGCATTACAATATTCCTTAACTGCAACCCTAACCCACACTTCTTATAAATATCCTTGCATAAATCTCATGAATCTATAAATTAGTTCAAGCACTTAGTTAACCATAAGATCAAAGCATGAAATAAACTCACATACATCATAACAATGCACTAAAATGGAAAGAAATCTTTAATTTATTTCCATTTAAAACTCATCAAACTCATACACCGGAGAGAAATGGATCAAAAATTATATTAATTTATTCTCCAACTGCTATCTTCAATCATACATCAATTCATAACTCATAGACCCAAAACCTACAATAAATTAGACACACAATCCTTCAAAATTTGTTGTGTATGTGTTACAAAATTATCAATATCACCTAGACTCTTGCTATAAATTTAATCAAATCATGTCAAACTATTTTGTTTTATGTTGTGTTATAGTAATACCTATCTCGTGCTCCAATTTAGTTGTGGATCACTGGAGATTTAACCAATCTACAACATTCTCCTAATTCTATTGAGTTTATGTGATATTTATGCTAGTTTTTATTCATTTAACAAGTTGGTTGTAGACGTTGTGAGTGGATTGATGGAATCCCCTGGGTCTTCTAGAACCATAAGTATATAAGGATAGTTTAGTATCCATGTCAGTTGGTCCAATCCTCTTAGGAAGTTTAACAATTAGAGTTGGCTTCTCTATAGAATTTGGTGAAGAGTGTATTGGTGGCTCTTAGTAGCGTAAACCTTTTTGAGAACCAACAAAACTCATTGTCATTGA
Source organism: Thuja plicata (assembly GCA_018584345.1). NCBI lineage: Eukaryota > Viridiplantae > Streptophyta > Pinopsida > Cupressales > Cupressaceae > Thuja > Thuja plicata. The sequence goes on from MU223245.1 coordinate 327,715, forward strand.
TCATTTAGGTGAACTGCCAATAAATTCACTATTCCAAAGAGAACTTGCACAAAAAAATATAAATCTTCATAATACTACTAAGAGTGCACACAAAATTCTAGTAGGCACAAAGAAAATATCAAAAGATGTAGAATCTCCTAATCAGCTTCCATAACCTCTCTATCTAATTTAGAAATTTTCACTTTTGTTATTCCTTATTTACATTACTAAATTTGTATATTTTATCCATACATACATCACAATTACCTCACATAGACACTACCCTTACTCATCCATTCCCACTCATGTATATAGTGATTTTTCTATCGGCAACATCAACAAGGTCAGCCATGAAAGATATAAGCATTATTAGTACAAAGTCGACCACCTTAATAAAAAAATACACAATGCAATCCACCCCGAGAGATCAGGAGGACCCAAATCCATTGTATAAATTCTTGCTCAAATGATATAATCAAATCATGCGCATTGCAAAATCCTCCAAAACTAGACCAAAACATAATGTGTAGAAAAGCATTAAATCAGGTTATGAGTCAACCCAAAAACACTCTCTGAAACACATAGTACCATCTGAAGCACAAAATGATACAACACAATCATCCTTAACATATTAAATCTTTCCTTATCATATCTTTTGAGTGTCATTTTTACACAAGTCAACGGCTAGGATCTCGAGATTCAATTTACTCTCTTGAAAGAATAACGAATTTATTCCCAAGGTTCTCTGGGGTCGGGTCACAGCCTACTTGGTTACTCAGTTGAAGATAAATGTGAATGTTCATGAGGAGGCCTTTGCTGGTACGTTCAAGAAATCAAACTGTAAAACAAATTTAGTACTTTTTTGATATGTTCCAATTTATCAAAGATTTGTATTTTAATTAAAGATGCAATTTTGTATTTTCTAAGACGATTATTCCTAGTTTTATGACAGAATTTAAATGAGTAGGGTAACAAGAAATGAAATGAACTCTCTTAAAATGAAATCCTAATAGACATAAACCATTGTCAATCTTCCCTTACAAATTGAATGATGGAGAGATTTGGAACAAACCCACAAAGTATAAATCAGACGATGTCACAATTCTATACTCGATGGATGCAATCGTTTGAAGAGAAAACATATTCACTCGTGCAATATTTTTGAAACCTATAAAATTGTGAAGACACCAAGATGCATGCACACATGAGATAGATTTATTGTTAAGCCTGATAGATGATCTTTTCCACGCATTCGTCACAACAAGGTAAATAGATAACAACAAACTCCAACTAATAGAAATGTAGATTCGAAACACAATAAATAATTGGCTCTTTGAAAAGAATGAACAAGCCTGCACAAATTCATCACTTTCGCATAGATAGTAGAAATTTCACACCATGAATGAAGCACAAAATTGTAGATTTTATTGTATTAGGAATCCGACCCTATTACATTGTTTTTTATTATAATATATAGAGTTTTTGATCTACAACTCTGAATGCTGAAATTAGGGCATCAGAGAGTCTAAATTAATTAAAATAAACTAAAACTAAAACTTTTCTAAAATAAACTATTGCTAACTGATACTAAACAACTTGCATGGGTTTTTAATCCATTTATAGTCAGTTTATCCATGCGAGAAGGATCAAACTCTTCAAGAAAAGAGAGAGAAAGAAGATAGGGTTTCTCTGCATGCAACTAGAGTCTTCTTCTTGATCTTGGAGTTCTTCCTTGGAGTCTTCATCTGGGGATCTCTCTATGATGGAAACTAATAGGGGACCTTTAGTCCTTCAAAAAAAAACTCTAGTTGGGCACCCATCTAATCTAAAGTTCAAACTCCATGCAAAAAAATGATCTCGCTGGAAACACCTAGAATTTCAGACCCCAACCTCTCCTCCAAAGTTTTTAAGTACCCAAAAAATGCTAAGTTTTGACACCCAATTCTAGACGCCCAAAAGTTTCTACCCTTTTGGAGGCCAAAAAGCCGAAAGGCCAAACTTAGCCTTTGGAGAAAATTTCTAAGTGTGAAAATTGTCCTCAAAATTGTTGAAGGGATCTGAGGAGTCAGTTTGGAAAGACTTCTGGATGTGCAGCCCGGAGCCTTTGTATTATCTAATAAACTTCTTCATAATTTATCTCTTTCCTTTTTACTTTATTGACCCTTCATTTTTGCTTCTCTCTGAATATGGTCAATTTAGAAGCAAAGAACTTGATCTCCTCTTCATATTCTGACATTACCTACATCTCTTCCCTAGAGTAGAACAACTGGTGTAAGGCCTCTTTGGTGCTGACACCTGCCAAAATATTTCTAAATTGTTCAACCACCTCTTTTGATGGACGCGGGATTTTTTTATCTCAATCCTGGTATAAGTCAAGGCCAATCCCTGTGAAGAAACCATCTATCTCTTTCACCCATTCCATGACCTCCTCCTATTTTTCCAATATGTAGGCTCGACACTCTTCACAGAAATTAATTTTCTTGGTTATGTGTTTGATTCAGGTTTCAAATTTGTCTAACTCTTCACCCTCATATATCTTCACTAAGATCTAGAAGTATTGCTTCTTGATTATCTTTAGGTCCTAGAGGGTGGCTTTCCATTTGGTTATCCCGGAATCTAAGCCACCTTCATTCTCCATTAGGTCTATCAACTTTGTTGCTTCAATCAAGATGACTTGGAAAGGCTTAAACACTAGTTTGATGACCCCTTCTCTATATTGTTCAAAGTCATTTTTCCATTCCACACTTTCTTGGATGAAGGAAGGGTTCAAACCTACCGATAAGTTTGGGGTGGCCCTCTTTTCTAATACGGCCTGTAATGAGGCCTCTGGGAAACTTGGATCAATGGGACCCACCATTTTATGAATGAACTTCTTCAAAGCCTCATTCTGCTCTATTAAGGACTTTATGGTTTCCTCATCCTTGATCATGAATCCTAGAGCGTGCTTGAGCCCTAAATCTACCAATGTCTTGCTCCCTTCCCTAGTAGGCTCACCCAAGTCAACCTCCTCAAGTGTGTAATATTTGGGGGTTGCTCACGTTTGAGAAGTGCTAACAAAAGGAATTTCTACTTGTGCCTTCCAATGACCCCTAGTGTCTTAGGTAACATAGGATATTGTCTTAGCTGGTATGTTGACCTATGTCTGATGGAAGGCTTGTCCTAAAGAGGTCATACTTGTGTCTTCTCCCTCTTCCTCATCAATGTAAGTCCTCTTTTGATTCTGAATCTATTTATTAAACCAAGTAGGTTTACTAAAGGTGGTGACTAGCTCATATGGGACAACATGGAGGATTGACACCAAGTTTTGTGACCCAGAGGTCAATTTCTCCTCCAACTCTTTATCTTGTTCCCCCTCCTGTTCACCATCTCCCTCATTCATTTCTTCTCTGTGACCCTCTTCTTCTCCCCTTTCTTCTTCTCCCTTATCTTCCTCTACTACCCTATCTTTTCCATCCTTATCTTGGCCCTCATCCCCTGAGGAACTAATCAACACTTCTATATTGAGACCATTCATGGCCTCCAGTGTGGTTTTGAAAGCTGACATGGCTTTTGTGCTTATTCACCCCTGGGGAGTCGGGATGAAGCACGGTAGGGGTATGGATGGTGGTGGGGTAAGTGTTGGCACTGTGAGTGGTAGAGTAGTAATAGGCACTATGAATGGAGGAGTAGGAATAGGTAGAGTCATAATGGGAGGTGGGAGAGTAAAAGTTGAAGGAGGTGGAGTTGGCGTTGGAGTTGGGAGAGTAGGTGTTGGAGTAGGAATTGGAGGCGGGAGAGAGGTTGGTGGAATGGGAATGTGAGGTAGAAAAGTGGAAGTGGAACTTTCTCTTATAGCTTTATCCATTTTCATGCCCTGAGTTTCTGTGGTATATTAAGTTTTGGGCCCTTGTCCTGTGTTAGAGCTTATCCTTGTGATTGGCATGTTTAGTGCCAGATTGGTGAATTGGCCCAGAGGTAGAGTGAGGACCACATATGGCTAGATAATTTTTGGACCTCCCATTTCAAATCCCTTTGTTGAATCAGGCGTGTCCTTTTCTTGGTCTGCAAATCCTTCTAGGCCTTCAAAATCAGATATTTGGAACTCATCCAAGCCTAAGGCATCTAGAGGATTGTCCTACTCTTTAGGATCTTCTATATGTTTCCTATAAGTCTCCTTTTCTTTCCTCTTTTGAGATCTTGTCCTTTTAAATAGAGGTACATATTCTTCTTCTTCTTCTTCTGGCTCCTCTTTTAAGGTTTCCAGTTATGGAGACAAAGAAGCTCTCCTCCTTTTAGAAATTTTCTTCCCCTTTTTGGTGGTAGGAGGAGATTGACCAGAAGTGGAAGGGCCTTCATCTTGTGGGGCCTATGATGATCCCACTAGAGGATCTATTTGTCCATTCATCCTGGTTTTAGGAGCCTTGTACCTTGGATTAGGACCATACTCTATCACATATTTATGACCATAAACTGTACTGGGTTACTGAGGTGGGGCCTTCTTATATTGGGGTACTGTAGACTTCTCCCCACATTGCTTATCCACCTTCTTGAGTGGCTCCATCAATATCTTCATAGGGATTGGATCTATCTTATAAGGCCTCTTAATCCATGTTTTGGTTGTTTGGATCACATGCCTAGCTTAGAATTTGGTATCATCATTCTCATCCTTGTCAATTTCTACATTCATGATGGGCCTATTATATATTTTGTCTTCAGTGTAGATTGACTCTAGTACCTGATCTGAATCATTTTACCAAACCTTTGGAGGAGTTGGGTTCTTCAAGGTGTCTAGTGCAAGGGTAAGGGACATCCTACAATAATCCCTGATTCTAACCTCGTGATCATCTACACAATTTACCCAGTGATCATCAAGGTGGGGTTCATGAAAATAGAAATTGCCAAAAATGTGGTTGTATGTACATATTGGGTCAAAGTTGGGCTGGACAATTTTGTACAGTTGTAGTGGGCACTCATCCCACTCAAAGGCCAAGGATTTACAAACTTTCATATCTTGGAGAGAGTACTAGCCCAGCAGAATAGGGAAGTCCCAACAATGCTTCTTCTTATGCTTTATATGCTCATAGGCATCTGCGAGCTGCCTGGCTATTTCTAGAGTAATTATCCAGTCAGATGGGTACATGGGCAACTTGTTTGGATTCAAAGTGGACCCTGCCACCCAGATATATGTGAATGTTATGAATTGTATGTAATAGGCCCTAATGGCCCTCACCTTGACAACTGCTTCCTCTGACGTCCTCTTTGCGAAATCACCTTTTATAGATCGGATGATCGCAAAGATGAAAGTGTCATTTACTAATCTATAATCTGGGCTATCCTATGGCATATTTTCCCTAGATAATCTGCCTATGTGGCTAATAATTACACTATGTATGTACTCATATATAACTTTGGATTATATTTTACTGCAATCAGTTGTTCATCTAATATGTCGCTGATAATAGTGCCCCAATCAAACCTTTCCTTACAACCTCTAATATTCCCTATCAGGAGGATCATCCAATCTTCAATTTGGATGGACTAAGATAGTCCATACACTCTACTTAGTAGTGTCACTACCACCTGGATGTCATCCTTCAAATACCCCCTCTTGAGGTCTATTTTATCCAACTTTTTTTTTCGCAAGAGGTTGCTTGAGGTAGTTGTCATTCACAAACTCATATGCCTCCTCACCCTTGTTTGTCAGCCATAAGAGGCCCTTTCCAAAGAAGAAGTCATAAAACTTGTCAATACCCTTATAGAGGTGGTGTTACGAATAAGGTGTCTCAACCTTGTATATTTCCTTACATTTGATATTTTCTAAATGTCGACACTTTGGACAATGTGTAAGGTAATCATGACTGAAATGGTTATGACGGATTCCTATGATGGTCATTAATATTTGTAAGAGATAATTGTGGAATATCTGATGATGGCTGAATACATGCAAGACATGTGGCAACTGATCATGTTGATTACTGTACACTCTTCTGCAACTGTGGGGTTCAGGTTCCTATTTTCTCAGAGAATGGTAAAACCCTAATACGGTTGTCTTTGGAAGTTGCCCTAAAAAGGGAATCACATGATATAAGCATTTTTTAGGGTTGCAAATCTGAGTGAGAAGTTAGTGTATTGTTGGAACATTTTTATACTGCCCAATTTGTCTTCAAGTGTTGATTATCTCCTGAAAGAACTTGCATTGCAGGTGTATTATAAACAGTAATAGTTTTGATTAATACATTGTGCAGGTTTTGGAGTGTTGGGGTTTTTTACTGAAAGGTTTTCCCCAGGGTAAATCATTGTGTCATTCTCATTTTTCTATGTATGCATGTTATTGTATTGTCATTCTATAATTTGTAAGGGTTAAATCTAAATTTGCACGATCCTCTTCCTGGGAGTTTAGTGTAGGGAACTATTTTCCACACACTTAGTTTCCTTTCAGTTGGTATCAGAGCCTGGCCAGTTTTGGTTCTATTTATTAGGGTATAAGTTTTTTGAGCTAATCTCCAGTTTAGTGGGAGTATTGTTGCAGAGTATTCATAACCTTATTGCAGGAAGAGATGGTAGGTTCTTCACACAGTAGAATGGAGGTGGAAAATTTCAATGGCACAAACTTTGAGTAGTGAAAACTCAAGATGGAAGACATGCTCATAGACCATAATGTATGGGAGGCGGTTGATAATGATATCAAACTAGTAAACATGCCTCAAGAAGATTGGGATCTCAAGGATCAGAAAGCTAAGGGTCTCATTAGACTCTGTCTAGTAGATTCTTTTCGCCTGAATGTTCTCGATGAGAAGACCGCAAACAAATTATGGACATAGCTTGGGTCTGTGTATCAAGGCAAGTCCTTGGTGAATAGATTTTTCCTAAAAAATAAGTTGTATTCTCTAAGAATGGAGGAAGGATAATCTATTGCAGATCACCTGAATGCGTTTAACATGTTGAAAGCATAGTTGACATCAACTGGTGTCAAGTTGGAGGAGGAGGATCGATGTATGACCCTGCTATGTTCCTTGATAGATTCATGGGACCATCTTGTGATGGCCCTTGGGAGTACTATTGTCACTTTCCAAATGGATGATGTGGTGTCTTTGCTTTTATCTGAAGAGATGCGAAGGACTTCTGATTCAACAAAGGAAGCCCTTGCTGTTCACGGTAGATCCAAAGACAGAGGAACTAAAAATGACAATAAGTCTGAAAAGGGTAGATCCAAATCCTGTGGGAAATCTAAGACTCCTGGAAAGTCTAAGGTAACATGTTGGAACTGTGGTAAGACTGGGCACTTTCATAAGGACTGCAAAGAGCCAAAGAAGAAGAAGAAAACCCAGATTCAGATTCTAAAAAATCTCAAGAAGATGGTGATGCTTTTGTCGCAACCTTGGCCACTCATGCATCTGATGATGTGTGGCTAATTGACTCAGGTGCTTTTTTTCACATGACCTCTCATCAAAGTTGGTTCTAAAAGTATGAGGAGTTGGATGGTGGAAAGGTGTACCTAGGTGATGATTCTCACCTAGAGATAGTTGGAAGAGGAAGAGTCACTATCAGATTCCCTGATGGACGATTAAAGGGGATCAACAGGGTAATGCACATCCCAAGTTTGGCACAAAACCTATTATCTGTAAGTATATTGAATGATGTAGGTGTGCAAGTTGTTTTTTCAAAAGATGGATGCAAGATGATTAGAGGGGCTATAGTTCTCGTGAAAGGTACTAGGAGAGGTACCTTATTTTAGCTGGAAGCTTGCACTTCACAGTGCAATAGTTCTTCTATCTCAAGGAAGAGAGCAGCAGTCACTTCATCTCCACCATCTGAACCAGCAGTGAAGAAGTCTATGGTAATGGGTTCCGATGGTAGTGCAGCAAGTGTACCTAAGGGTGCTAACACTTTGGAAGGCAAACTTCCTACAGAAAAGACAATGTTGTGGCATATGAGATTTGGCCACATTGGTGAGAAGGGTCTCAGAACCCTAAAAAATAAAAACCTCATTGAGGGGATAAATGATTGTAATCTCAAGTTTGACTTTTGTGAACACTGTGTTTATGGTAAGCAAAATCATGTTCATTTTTACTCCAGTTCTCACAATTCTTCTAGTATTTTGGATCTTATCCATTCGGATGTGTTTGGTCCTATTAAAGTTACTTCACTCTCCAAATTTTTATATTTTGTATCTTTTATAGATGATTACAGTAGAAGGACATGGATTTATTTCCTTAAAAGAAAGACACATATTTTCAGTTAGTTCAAGGAATTTAAAGCTCTCGTAAAGAATCAAACTGGTAAAAGAATTAAGTGTGTGAGAACTGACAATGGTGGTGAGTTTTTTTCGGCAAAGTTTGAACAGTTTTGTAAAGAATGACGGATCAAGAGGCATAAGACAACTCCTTATACCCCACAGCAAAATGGAGTTGTAGAAAGAATGAACAGGACATTGATGGAGAAGGCTAGGAGTATGCTTAGTGGAGCTGGCCTCAAACAAAGGTTTTGGGCTGAAGCTGTGGCCACTACTTGCTATCTGGTTAACAAATCTCCTACATCAGCTCTTGTTGGTAAGACACCCATGGAGGTGTAGTCTGGTAAGAAGCCTTCAGTTAGACATCTTTGTATTTTTGGTTGTGAAGCTTATGCACATGTGCCTAAGGAGAGAAGATCTAAGTTGGAAAACAAGGCTGTAAAATGTATCTTCATTGGCTATAGTGTTGGTGTGAAAGGATAGAAGCTTTGGGATCCTGTGATTGGTAAGGTGTTGTATAGCAGAAATGTTATTTTTAGAGAGCTAACACCTTCTCCTATTGTGCTACAGCCAGATGAAAAATAAATGAAAGAAGATGTTGTTTAGTTGCCTCCTACCCCTGAGAAGACTGAATAGAGACACCGTGATGGATTTGATGATGAGGAGAGCTCTAGCAGCTCTAAAAATTTAGAAGAAGAGGTAGAACAACCTCAACCTCAGCCCTTGAGGAGATCCATAAGAGAAAGAAAGCAACCAGAGAGGTTTGGATTCTCTATGTTAGATTCCAGTTGTGCTTATGCCTTGATTACAAACACTGATGAGCCTAGATCTGTGAAAGAGGCTATAGGTATGGAAGATGAAAGTTCCTAGATTAAGGCCACGGATGATGAGATGGCTTCATTGGAGAAGAACAAAACTTGGGACCTAGTACCTTTTCCTAAAGGATGAAAACATGTTGGAAGCAAATGGGTGTTTAAGAAGAAATTATTTGCAGATGGTAGTGTTGAGAGGTACAAGGCCAGATTGCTTGCAAAGGGGTATTCACAGGTCGCAGGAATTGATTATGGTGAAATATTCTCTCTTGTTGCAAAGATCACATCCATTAGATTTTTGCTATCTCTAGCAGTATCTTATGATTTAGAGGTAGAACAGATGGATGTGAAGACAGCTTTCCTTCATGGTGATTTGGAGGAAGAGATCTATATGTCACAGCCTGAGCACTATATTCAGAAAGGTAAAGAGTCTTTGGTTTGTAGATTAAAGAAGTCTCTGTATGGTTTGAAACAATCTCCTAGGATGTGGCACCTTAAATTTGATGCCTTTGTGTTGTCGATTGGTTTTCTGAGATCGAAATCAGATCATTGTGTTTATTTCAAAGTTGACAATGATCACCTTCTTATTATTGCATTATATGATGATGATATGTTGTTGATTGGGAAGGGTATGGGTATGATATCTGATTTGAAGTCTCAATTGTCAGCATAGTTTGAGATGAAAGATCTAGGGGTAGCCAGGTATATTTTGGGAATGGAAATCAGCGGAGATAGATCTAACAAAAAAACTTTGGTTGAGTCAGAGTAAGTATGTGAAGTCTATTTTGGATAGGTTTAGCATGGCAAATTGTAGACCATTGTGTGTTCTTGTTTCTATGGGAACAAAGTTATATGTGGATGATTGTGAAAAATATCCTAGTGAGGTGGAGGACATGAGAAAAGTACCTTATGCGATTACAGTTGGCAGCCTTATGTATGCTATGGTTTGTACTAGACCAGACATTGCCCAAGCAGTGGGAGTCCTGAGTTAGTTTATGGCTAAACCTGGATGGGTACATTGGGATGTAGTTAAGAGCGTGTTCAAATATCTAAAGGGTACATCAGAGTAATCCATATGCTATCATGGAAACTCTTCTAGAGCTCTGAATTTAGTTTGTATTTGTGGGTTTGTGGATTCAGATTGGGCAGGTGACATTGACAGCAGGAGATCCACCAGTGCCTATGTGTTCACTATGTCTGGTGGTGCTATCAGTTGGATGATTAAGTGACAACCTGTGGTCACTTTTTCCATGACAGAAGCAGAGTACATGGTAGCTACTCATGCTTGCAAGGAAGCCATTTGGCTTAGGAGACTATTTTTGTATGTTGGTGTTGATGTAGGATAGATTATAATTTGTTGTGACAGTTAGAGTGCTATTTTCCTTGCGAAGAATCCAACTTTCTATGCCAGAATGAAGCACATTGATGTGAGTTTCACTTTGTGAGATATATGGTAGAGGATTGAAAGGTAGGTTTGGAGAAGGTAGATACAGTAAAGAATATTGCAGATGCATTGACAAAACGTGTGGGCACAGCGAAGTTCAGATGGTGTTCGGAGTTGATGGGCCTCTCGGCCTATAGCAATTAAATCTTGTTATTTCCTTTTGCTATTACAAGGTGTTTGACAAGTGGGATAATGTTAGGAATAAGGTGTCTCAACCTTGTATATTTCCTTACATTTGATATTTTCCAAATGTCGGCACTTTGGACAATGTGTACGGTAATCATGACTGAAACGGTTATGACGGATTCCTATGACAGTCATTAATATTTGTAAGAGCTAATTGTGGAAGGTTTGATGATGGTTGAAGACATGCAAGACATGTGGCAATTGATCGTGTTGAGTACTATACACTCTTTTGCAACTGTGGGGTTCATGTTCCTATTTTCTTAGAGAATGGTAAAACCCTAATACGACTGTCTTTGGAAGTTGCCCTAAAAAGGGAAGCGCATGATATAAGCATTTTTTAGGGTTGTGAATCTGAGTGAGAAGTTAGTGTATTTTAGGAACATTGTTATGTTGCCGAATTTGTCTTCAAGTGTTAATTATCTCCTGAAAGAACTTGCATTGCAAGTGTATTGTAAATAGTAATAGTTTTGATTAATACATTGTGCAGGTTTTGGAATGCTAGGGTTTTTTACCAAAAGGTTTTCCCAGGGTAAATCATTGTGTCATTCTAATTTTTCTATGTATGCATGTTATTATATTATCATTCTGTAATTGCTAAGGGTTAAATCTAAATTTGCATGATCCTCTTTTCGGGAGTTTAGCGTAGGGAACTATTTTCCACACACTTGGTTTCCTTTCAAGTCGAAGACCTCTTCTATGATATCTAGTCTTATGTCTAGCACCATGTGTCCCTCTGTGTTTCTGACCACCCTTTCATTTGGAATGTAGTGGTTCACCAAAGTCATGATTAGCTTAGATGATGAGACAGCTACTAGGTGGGCTGTTGCGTTGACCAGACCTGATAAGACTAGTGAGGTGCAATCCTCGAACCTTCCGGATGGCTGGGAACATCTTACTAGGAACTCATCCCCATCTACGTTCCTGATGTTTGTGGCTGTGATTTCTATGTGTTTATTTCCAATCTTTAAAGGGGGGTGATTCCCCTTATACATGTACTTCATCAGAGATGTTGTTCATTTCTCAGGCATTCCTGTGAGAAAAGTGCAAGTATCAGTGTGTTGGGATTAATGGGAAGTAGTACTGAGAGGGGAGGGGTGAATCAGTGCCTCTAAAAAAATTTCATATTCTTTAATCAATTAACCTTTGTAATCAATTGTATATCCATTCAATCTGATCTACACTATCTTTGTGTGAGTTGTATCAATTCATAACATTAATAAGCATGTAATTCATTCATAGAGACATTCATGAACATAATTGACACATAACACAAGATATGATATCATAGAAAACTCATGTTAGGAAGTAAAAATTGCGGTGGGGATGACACCCACAAAACTTCACTATATGTAGATTGGAAGGGGCTGATTAAGGCTTACAATTTTGATCACTTCTGATGATCTACCTTGTTAGGAGTATCGGTGGAGACCTGTTAAATTCTACTCTGTTAAAAGCTTTAGAAGCATTGCTAAGTGTGCACTCGGTTAAGAGATTTGATATTGGACTGTTAAATCCACCTTTCTTGAAAGGAATTTTTACACTTTGCTCTACTTGTTAGAATGATAGAAAATTACAAATTGACCTGGTAAATGTAATCTCCTATTGTTGATATAGATCCTATGTAGTTCACATAAAAATATTATCACCTTAACTGTGATTGAATAATACCTCTGATTATCAGTTTCCTCTGTTCTTGGTTCTGCTAACCAAATTCTTCTTTTTCTATTTTGGTTCTTGAAACTCTCAATTCAATCCATAGATGTGCTCATTTTGTTCTCCTCTCTCTTACACACATAGTCTAATGAATGATTACATCATCTATTTATATATGGATTGATTTCATTGAGTTGTGATAAAAACAATGTTAACTCTAACATTAGGTTTACAACTTGCACCTAGATCTCCTAGTCTATGTGTTTTAAATCAGTTAGACTGATTAAAACACTTACATTAATGTTTCTTGTCCCTAAATAAATGGATTTAAAAAAATTAAATATCCTATAAATAGAATACACTTTCTTTATCTGACGTGGAAGTCATATTCACTTTTTGCGGGCTGCAACTGACTTTCAGTTATGTCTATCGATCATGCTTGATTGTACTTCGGGTTTCACTATCAGTTGCATTGTATTTGTTTCATTGGTCTGCATTGTAACTTGTATTTTGGGTTCCTTTGTTGGGTTCCACTTTATCTCTCTGCATTGTGATTTTTGGTTTACACACTACCTTATGCCATCAGTTCTTTTTGTACTTAGTCATTTTTTGGTGATCTTCTAATCTGATCTTTGGTTTGCCCTTTACTTTCTTTCGGTGTAAGCTTACCAAAAATGTTGTTTGTATACTAATGACAAATTAATGTCATCAATATCCCCCTTTGACATTAGTATCATAAACTGATATGTGCAAAATACTAACAAAATGTTAAGTATAGACAACATATATAATCCTTAGTCATTTAATGACTCCCCCTATGTATATGCCGGTATATCTTTAAATATGATATATTTTCCTTCTTCATATCATTTTCCCTTTATGAATACACATATACATATCTACCTTTTTCCCATCTTGACTAAATGTACATAATATTTTCAATGATATTTTGTACAAGTATCATTTCCCCCTTTATTTTATATTAAAGGCAAAGGTCAATTACCTTAGAGCTTTTCAAAAATGTGTGAATGAGAAGACTTCATGTCTTCCATCATTTTCTCCCATTGCTCCTTTAGGTTTTCTAGAGCCATTTTCTCAAGTGTTATCTTTGCATGCATATCATAGATGTTGTCTGCTACAGACATCTCGGGAGTTGCTATCAGTTGCCTTGCAAAACTGATATGTTGTTGTAGCAGTGTAAGATTTGGTAGAATTTGAGCCTATAGCTCAGTTACTTCTTCTCTGAAACATGTATCTGCCTCCCACAACTCTTTCCTTAACCATTTTACTTCTATGATCTTTTCATAATGTAGTTTGACTGCATTTTCTCCATCTGTGGTTAAGCTACTAGCACTATTTGCTAGATCTATGTCTAGCTTTTCTATATTGTCACTATTTTCTTGAGTGAAATTTTCTATTGTTCTTAGCTTTTGAATTAAGGTTATAGCTTCAGATATGATGGGGTCTAATTTAGATATGAATTCTAACAGCTTTACCTTATTCTCAGCCACTTCTTGGCTGATGTTCTCTAGGAGATTTTTTTGGTACTTCATTTCTGCTCTCTCCTTAATTGCCTTCTCAGCGTCAATGTTCTGAGTTGTGATGGCATCAATGAGGATAGCTAGTTGATCAATTATAGGCTTGTTTTGATCAATATAAACATCAGGTATAATTTGATGTAGAATGTCTCATGTTGTCTCTAGTACCATGGATTCCCTATGTTGTTTCTTCAGCTTTTCTTGCAATGCCTTCCTCTGGCGTATCTCTCCATATTCTTATAGTGTATACATGTCAAGTGTAGAGGGGTCACACTTCGGTATTTCAATGATTTCATCTAGTGTAACCTATAACTTGTTCTTCTTTGTCTTCTTCTTCTTCTTTTGTGACTTGTAGAATGTAGCACCATTGCTAATTTCTCAGCCTTTTCTGATGTACTTGATGATGTGACTTGTTGTGCTTCTTTTGGTTGATTCGCATCAGTTTCAGCTTGTTAGGTGTCTGCAGACGTCTATACATTCACCTTAACATTGTCGGTAGCACCTTTGTCTATTTTCTCAGGAGTTCCATCTTTTGGTTTGTCTCCTTCATTTGTGTCCTTTGCATCATCTATTTTGGTGTTCTCATTCTTGTCTTGAGTTTCCACATCTTTGTCCTTATCTCCTTCTATAACCTTGTTAGTGTCAATTACATCTTGAGTATCTCCGATGTTTTTTTGACCATCAGTGTTGTCTTTATTTTCTTCTTCTCCTGCATCCTTTGGAGTTTCCTTGTCAGGTGATTTACTTGATTCTTGCATGATATTGATAGCTTGTATCAATATTGGCAATTTTCCTGGAATGTTCACCTGTGTGCCATCAATTTTTGTGTCATATTCATCGGTTGTATCTTTTACAATAGTGACATCTTCATCCTTATTGATTTCATTTGTTGGGTCATCGGTAATGTTGATGACATTGGTATCCACAACGTTGTCATTTGTGGTATCATCCCATATTTCATATACCACATCTACAGTCTTATTCCTTGTTGTATCATCTTCTTCTTGATCCATCTCAATGGAAGTATCATCTTGGGTTGCCTTATCAACATCTTGTTGTTGAAGGTCTTTGTCGGGGTTGTCTTTTTCAACTGGTCTATTCATGATTTTGCACCATTTATTGTGGTTGTCCTTTTCAAGTTCAATCAACTTACCTTCAAGAAATTTGTATGCCCTTAGCTTTGGTGATAATTCCTTCTTGTGTTTCTCCATCATCACATTTATCTCTACCCTTGTTGATTTAGGTGGCATTAGAGACACAAGTACTCTCTCTCGGATTTCTTTCTCATTTGCCAAAGCAAATATCCAATGGATGGCTAAGCTATCCAAGAGTTCCTATGGAACATACTTTTCCTTCAAATTGGATAGGTACATATTTGAAGTTATACATTTTAGCTATCAGGGCTTCCTCTATTTTATTCTGATCTTCTTGATTTCTTTTCTCCCATTTTCTAATGTGTGGATCAGTAATGGATCCAGAATTTGCAATATAAACACAAATGTCATCAATGGTTTCAGGTTCTTTTACCTTGACATTTTCTGCCTCTAAGCCTTCATCTCGCTCGGTGTCCTCTATGTCCTCTCAGGTTCTTATTTATTTTCTACCCTTCTTGTTTTGTCCTCATTTCGGTGCAGGAGCTTTTCTTTTGTAAGTCTTAACTTTTCATTTCTTAAGAGGTGAAGGAGTAGACTCTTTGGATGTTTGGCTTTTGGTCCTTGAAGCAGATGTAGTTCTTGGTTTCTTTGATGGTGGAGGAGGTGGTGAGTTTGACTATGTTTCCTCTGAGTAAATCTTTTCTTCATCTTTACCGACATACACCTGTTCTTCGGTTTCCTCCTTTTGTTCAATTTCTTCAGCCTGCTCAGCTTCTTCTTCGTCTACAGATAGAATATTCTTGATATTATTTACCATTTTGTCCTTCTTCTTGACTATCTTCTTGACAACTAGGTCTGATTTAATTCTTGACTTAGCTTCTTCATATGTTCCAAACCTTGGTTTCTTTATGTCCAATGGTTCATTGATTAAGGCATTAATTGCCTTTGTTGCAAGATCAATGTTGATCTCATATTATAGTGGTTGCAACCATGTTGTCCTTGCTACTATAGGTTTGATAAAAGTATGATCTATGTTAACCATGAATCATATCTCATCCTTATATTTCTCAATGATTTTCTCATGGATTCTTACCCTCTTTTGTATTCAGTCTTTGAATACAGTGAAGTATTCATCCATGACAGTTTCAAAATTATCTCCTAGAGCAGATATGTGCTCATTGATTTGTATGGTGACCGGTTTGGTGTTTTCCCATTTCACATCTCCAACTGATGGGAACTTCTCTTGAAAATAAAAGAAAATACACATGATCAGTGAGCCAAACTTACAGGTGTTTGACTTTGCATTCCTGATTGTTTGTAAGTTGTGTCCACAACACCTGATGCAATACTGTTTAATCTGCTGGCTTGGAAGAATTTGTATCCCAATACACATGCACCAAACTTAATTTCAGCATCGGTTATTATTGTCACTTTCAATCCACGACCATCCCATTTGGCTCCAGTCATCTTTTCAATCTCTGCCTTCGGTGGATGCTTTAGTACCTTTACTTTATCAGTTATGGGGTAACCGGTGACCGCATGGATGACATCTCGGGTGATTGCCTTCGGTTCATCCAACCATAACTTGTTGTTATGCATTATGCTTAGTACTAATCGAATCCAATCAGTTTTGAAGACCTTAGGAAACTTTAGGGCATTGGTAAGCCCTTTCACCTCAATGTGTTTGTGCTCCTCTTTAAGGGTTCCATCTTCATTACAAAGATTCTTGTAAGCTTCTTCTATCTCTGATGTTCCAATCTCTGCAATCGTGCAGTGTATGAAGGACCAGACGTCTTCAACCAGCAAAACCCTAGCTAGAATGCATAAAAATGCACCAGCATCATCAGGTTATGAGGCAACCTCTAGATGGATCTTATAGTTGGTTTCCTCACATGCAGTGTTCTTGATGAGTTTGAACTCATCCTTCTTTGTATTCTTAGCTTTTACAGATCATAATGTTGATGCCATTTTCAGAAATTAGGACTTCTGCATAAATGCGTGAAAAATGGAGGAGTTGCTCTGTAGAACTTACTATTGTGTTTGCAATGATCTCTAAACTACTTTGAAATGCTTGTAGGTTGAGTCGTGATTGTTCTACAACTTGGTTTCTTTATGCTAAAAATTGCCTTCGCTCGCTCTGCTCTGGGTGTCATGACAAATGAGTCACTCTAATGCCCTATTTATAGTTGTTGCCCTAAAATGTGTGCAATAAATTCTCACCAACTCGTTGGTGTGCAAAGAATAAGTTCATTGGTGAAGGCTTTACTACCATCGGTGATACTTACAACATTTCTGAGTAGTCAAAGTTGACTTGGCCTTTACCGATAGGTTTCGGTAACATAGACAGCTTGTTCATGTATAGATTTACCGATGTATCTTAGTCAATATTAACAACTTTGCTTATAACTGACGCCTCTTGGTAAATGTAAGTAGTCTTTATTTTAAGTGTATATCATCAGGTTTCGGTATATATGTTTGAAGACATAGTTCTTACATATTTCAACAAGTATAACCATAATGCATCTTTCTTAAGCTAATTTGGAATTATTTCATCATATTATGGAACTGATGTAAAGTAATAGCTTAGTGTTAATGCAATTCCATACTTACTTGTTCTGCTTAGGTGGGGTTGGTGATGTCACCGGATCCAGCTTCATCATTGCTTGAATATTTTCTCCACATCTTGTCTCTCACTTTCTAGATATCTTCAATGGTGTTTCCATTGGGGTATGTGCTTGTCTCTGTCATTCGGTCTTTGCATTCCTTTTTGAGATGACCAAATTTATGACAATTTAAGCATGCCATTTCGGGGTTAGTCCAGCCTCTATATTTTCTTGTCCATAGTCTCATATAGTTTGCAGCAATGTGACCATACCTTCCACATGTTGTACAATTTTTCCAAGTATTGTAGTCCCATACATACTGATTACCGACATGCTTCGGTTGATATGGAGTTTCTTGACCTTTAGGCTTCCATGCTTGCTTTTTCTTTTTCCAACATTAAAGACTTGTGTGCCCATTCATTTTGCATTTGGGATAGTATTTGTCCATGTATATTTCCTTCTTTGGTTGATACCTCTTAGACTTACATTCATATGCTTTATGTCCTTTCTTGTTACATTTATAACAGAATCCTATGAATGAAGATGTAGATTTAGGAATACCTTTCATTTTGCCTCTGCATACATGTGTTGTGTGACCTTTCTTTCCACATTGTTTGCATGTAATCTTCCTTGGTCTTGGATTTTAATAGAGATTATTTGGATTGGATTGATTTGATGATTCTCCATTTTTGGTAAAGCCTAGACCATTGTTGTTGTTGATTCTTCGTTGTCCTTCTATAAAATCATCCATTCTTTTATTGATCTCTTTAGCCTTTCTGATAACTTCATTATGTTGATGCTGAATTCCAACCTCATGCTTTAGTTTTTCATTCTCTTCTCTTAGTTCACCAATAATCTGTACTCTTTCAATGAGTTCAACATTCATTCTATTTTCTTCTTGACTCATAAGAATAATTTGATTTGTAAGCTCATGGTGATGCTCAACATGTCTTTGAATTTCTAACTCCTTTTCTTGTAGTTTCTTTGTAATCTTCCTCCTGTCATCAATAGCTAGTGTTCTTTTTGTTTTAGCTTGTCTAGCAGAACTCATCACATCAATCATTCTTACCATTTGGGTCTCTTGACCGATTTGTAGCATCTTTATTTTCTTTTTCAGATGTTGATTGATCTCCTCTAGATTTTTGATGTTCTCCTCTGATGTATCTAATGCTTTGCTTGCATTTGATCCTGAAGACTCAAAGAAATGTGGAATCTCTTCTTCTTGATAATATTTTTCATTGCTTCGAGTTTCCATTCCTTTCCTTTCATCCAACAACTCTCTCATCTTGATTCTAGCTTCTTTATACTATTCATATAACATCTGTATCTCAAGATTTTTATTCTCAATATTCTTATCAAGTTTGTACTTCTCCATTGTATGATCTTTTCCCTTAAGCTTTTAAGCTTTTCCAAGAAGAGACTTAGCTCTAATACCAATTGTTGGGATTAATGAGAAGTAGTACTGAGAGGGGAGGGGTGAATCAGTACCTCTAAAAAAATTTCATATTCTTTAATCAATTAACCTTTGTAATCAATTGTATATCCATTCAATATGATCTACACTATCTTTGTGTGAGTTGTATCAATTCATAACATTAATAAGCATGTAATGATGACATTAATTTTTCCATTAGTATACTTAGTGAAAAACATTGACAGAGATCACCGGCGGACTACAAGCATCATCGGCAAACTACAAGCATTACCGGCGGACTACAAGTATTACCAGCGAACAGCGAGCATACCCGACAGAACACAAAGGTCACAAGAAAAATGCTAAGTATGGAATTGACAAGCATCACCGGCGACATAGTTTTGAGAACAAAACTGACGGAACAGAAAAGGCATACCCGACAACCAGTTCAAGAAAGGAACACCGATGACCAAGAAAACTGATAGTCAGTTAAAGAACCCGCAAAAAGTGGATCTGAGTTTTACACAGTGGATAAAGAAATGTAATTCTATTTATAGAGTTTTAATTTGTTTTAAATCATAACTTGAGGTTTAAGAAATCTTTATGTAAATGTTTTAAAGCATCCTAACGGATCTAAAACATATCTAACTAAAGATCAAGGTCAAGTTGTAAACCTTGGATCTAGAGTTAACTTGCGAAGCGTGAATCAAGAATTGAGCCAAAAACTAGTATAAACAGATGTTCAAATTAGTTGTGAAATATGAATTCATTATTGTTGATAGCCACGAAGAGCATCTAAGGAGCAGAAGGCAGAATTCATGCAAAGTTCAAAAACAAATCACATCAGTTGTCAAGAACACACAGAGGCTACCGACGAGCAGATAAAGGTATTATTCAATCATGGAAGGATGATTACTTATATGTATGAAGCTTAATAGGATCTGTTATCAGCAATTAAAGATTG
>MU223245.1:366292-394694 GCA_018584345.1 Thuja plicata
TCTGTGATATCATATCTTGTGTTATGTGTTATCTATTTTCATGAATGTTTCTATTATGGTTACATACTAAAGAACTTATGATATGATTGCATATACATAAAGAAAGATGAACAGTTAGATAAGATAACTTACAAACCGATGATTAAGGGTTAATGGGCTAACCAAGAAAAGTTATAGAGGTATTGATTCACCCCTCCCCTCTTAGTACATAATTCCAATATAATTCTAACATGTAAGTCATTCATAGAGACATTCATGAACATAATTGACACATAACACAAGATATGATATCGCAGAAAACTCCTGTAAGGAAGTAAAAATTGCGGTGGGGATGGCACCCAAAAAACTTTACTATCTGTAGATTGGAAGGGGCCAATTAAGGCTTACAATTTTGATCACTTTTGATGATCTACCCTGTTAGGAGTATCGGTGGAGACCTGTTAAATTCTACTATGTTAAGAGCTTTAGCAACACTGTTAAGTGTGCACTCAGTTAAGAGATTTGATATTGGACTGTTAAATCCACCTTTCTTGAAAAGAATTTTTACACTTTTATCCACTTGTTATAATTATAGCAAATTACAAATTAACCTGGTAAATGCAATCTCCTATTGGTGATACAGATCCTATGTAGTTCACATAAAAATATTATCGCCTTAACTGTGATTGAATAATACCTCTTATTATCAGTTTCCTCTGTTCTTGGTTCTACTAACCAAATTCTTCTTTTTTCTGTTCTGGTTCTTGAAACTCTCAATTCAATCCATAGATGTGCTTGTTTTGTTCTCCTCTCTCTTACACACATTCTAATGAATGATTACATCATCTATTTATAGATGGATTGATTTCATCGAGTTGTGATAAAAACAATGTTAACTCTAAGATCAGGTTTACAACTTGTACCTAGATCTCCTAGTCTATGTGTTTTAAATTAGTTAGACTAATTAAAACACTTACATTAATATTTCTTGTCCCTAAAGAAATGGATTTAAAACAATTAAATATCCTATAAATAGAATACACTTACTTTATCTGACGTGGAAGTCAAATCCACTTTTTGTGGGCTACAACTGACTTTCAGTTCTGTCTGTCGGTCATGCTTGACTGTACTTCAGGTTTCACTGTCAGTTGCATTGTATCTATTTTGTCAGTCTACATTGTAACTTGCATTTTGGGTTCCTCTTTCGGGTTCCACTTTATCTCTCTGCATTCTGATTTTCGGTTTACACACTACCTTGTGTCATCAGTTCTTTCTGTACTTATTCATTTTTTGGTGATCTTCTCATTTGATCTTCGGTTTTCCCTTTACTATCTTTCGATGTAAGCTTACCTAAAATGTTGTTTGTATACTAATGAAAAATTAATGTCATCACAGTGTTTTATTAAAAAGGAAACTACAAAAATAGGAAAAAACAAATTAATCTAGGAAAACAGAAGCGGAAAGCTCTTCAAGTAGCCTGAAGTGCAAATTTCACACTTTTGGCCTTTTCAAAATTTCAAATGCTAAAAATTAGGCCGGGGTCTGAAAGGGCTGAAAGTGCAAAAAGAGAAAGCGAGGAGGAACAGAACCTTTCAGGCTTTGGAGGTGCAAAATTCCGACCAGAATCTTGAACTCCAAAAGTTCAAAACTGTCCGAAGAGGGCTTGTCCTTTTGAGGTTCAGCCTTTTTGGCCTTTCAAGGATTTTGGACATCTTGGGGGTCTGAAATGCCGACATCTTTGAGAATCCAAAAGGCACTTAGTGACAGCTGCGAGGTGGAAGGTTTTCATCCTTTCGGAGGCCAAAAACCTGTGACAAGGTTGCGATAGAGAAACCTAAGGGACAAAATGAAAAAATGGAAAAAAATACAAGATAAGAGGGAGCCTCCCCGCAAGCCCAAGGGTGAAAACCCTAAGGAATTGGGGGGAAGGCACACTAGACTGGACAAGAAAAGAAAAACCCTAACCTAACCAATGGAGAAGAACAAAACTTGACAATGAGAAAACCTACCTTTTAAGTGCTAGGAGAGGAGGACGATGACACAAGAGGCTGAAGGCGCAGAGAAAATAGCCACGAAGAGTGAGGATGATGAAATGGTGAGGTTGCGGGGAGCACAGAAGACACAGAGGAAAAAAAATGCAAAGTGAAGACTCATTGAGGGCTTAAACACTTATATAGCTCTAGGATAAAATCATCCACTTTCAGTGTTTCGGGGTCTGAAACACCGAAAGGTCTGAAGGTTTTGGTCCTTCAGCTTCTTTGGTGTTTTTGGAGGCCAAAACACCAAAAGGACCGAGCTTTGACCTTTTGGCCATTTCAAAGTTTCGGAGGACTTTGGGTCCTCCGAAATGCCAAAAGGGTGAAAAGGCTGAAAATGCTTTAACTTGGTCCAATAGGCCTGTTCAGAGACCCACTTGCGAGGAATAGGGAGGGGGGCAGACTCAAAAGAACCAAAAGACACAAAAAAGAGGGGGGTCCCCATGGTCAGAGGACCAAAATGGGGTGTGTTTTGTGGACCCACAACAATATGTCTATTCCAATAATATTCAATTCTATTCACTACAAACAACTGAGTCAGCCAAGAGCCAACATAGATAATTGTATCACACTTGTGACAACAAATCTTCACTTTTAGAGCATTCCATCAA
The DNA here is from genome assembly GCA_018584345.1 of Thuja plicata. Taxonomy (NCBI): domain Eukaryota; kingdom Viridiplantae; phylum Streptophyta; class Pinopsida; order Cupressales; family Cupressaceae; genus Thuja; species Thuja plicata. Next base: position 368,919 of record MU223245.1, read on the forward strand.
AAGATATCTTAACTAAAATACTACATTAACTATTTCCACAAAACTTCATACCCTAAAATAACAATGTAGATCATTCTTTGATCTTTTCCAATCCTTTCCTTACAATCATCTTCACTGTCAATCAATCAGTGCATCATAACTTCTTCAAATGAATAGTTGGGGACTTGAAAACATGATAGAGTATCATCCAACTACACAACCTCAACAAGTTGGCATCAATGCCACAAAGAATTGACATCAATGACAACACAAATCAAATAATTCCAACAATATCCCCCTTTTTTATTAATGGAAAGAAAAATGACAAAAAAATTTGAACTTCCTCTCTAAACTTCCTTCTCCCCCTTTGACATCAAGGACAAAAGGCACAAAATTGAACTTCCTTCTCCCACTTACATTCTACAATGAACAACCTCTTTTTCTAGGCTAAAACTATTTATGTTTTGAAACTCCCCTGTTAGGGAAACTAATTCTCTACAATCATTTTCTACAACTTAATATCTATGTTTCTCCCCCTAAGAGTAGTCACAATATCAATCCAGGAGACAAAAGATAGTCAATGATTATTATCCCCTAGAAAGATGCATGTCACTTATGCATCTAGTTTGAAAAAGAAGGGCTAATAGACCCTAATTTTAATCAAAGATACTCAAAATTATCCTTATCTAGAGCCTCAGTGAAATTATCAACAAATTTTTCCTTGGTACACACACACTCCAACTTGACTTCCTTCTCAACAACTTTCTCCCTTAAGAAGTGATATCGGTGTTGGAAAGTTGGGCGTATTGTCATTGACGTCAACATATCTGTAGGGATGATTGTTGGATGTCAACATGTTTGATAGTGGTTTAGTATGCTCAATGTGATATTTTGGACTTCAGGTATTGCAGATTAGTAGTTGAGGAAATCAAAGAGGTATTCAATATAGTTTGTAGTTGACTCATGTCAAGTTACAGAGGTCCACATAAAAATGTATGGTGACTGCTTCTTACACTCTTTGCTAGTGTTGCCAGTGTTGTTTAATTATCATGAGTATTGGCCCCCATGGTGAAAATGTTGGTTTTAGATGTGTGGGATGTGATTGGGACATTTTGATGTGTTCTCAATTCAAATGGTCTATGGTCCAGAGGGTCCACAAGGCATTTTTTAGGTGTATCGGTGGATATTGAGTGTTCTTGAGGTTTGGCATGAGAGATGTTGGTGAATTTGATGATTTGAGTGTCTTCAAATTTTTGTGTATTATTCATGATACCTATGGATGTTCTTGGATTATGTGCCTTCTAAGTTATAGGTCCACATCGATTATGGTGATCGTATTTGGAGGATTTTTCAGTTGGTGGTGATTTTCCTTATGTTCTTGGTCGACACGATTAGTAAAATGTTTTGTACATGTTTGAGGCATCATTTGTGGCTATGTTACATACTCGAAGTTGATGATAAGAGTCTTTGATATGTTTTGGTGGAAAACATGAATTTGAATTGTCATTTTTGGCATGTCGATTTGCAGTTTAAAATTGTGGTTGAGTCAACCTTGTTTTATTTTTCAATGGTGATGAATTATATATATTTTAGGGAAATATTTTGTATTGCGAAAGAGTGAATTATTGGGAAGAAATTGTGCCAGATCTATTGAGGGTCAAATCATTCAAATGTAGGAGGCAAAGAATATTTTGACAAAGATATTAATTGTACTTCATTGGAACTTACCTAGGCATAAGGGTAGATGCTATTATATAATTCAAAAATCTCATATCATTGTTATGACAGTGTAAGGCAGTGAGCCTTCTATTAGAGCTTTCAAAATTTTGATTTTATTCATCACCTATCACAAGTCATCACCAATCTTTAGTATTTCATATACCTTCACAAAGGTTGAAGCTACAAAAGTTTTCTTTTTAAAAAATTTCACAACCGTGCCCTAGCCACCTATCAAAATGTGAATGTTGTGAAGCATATTTATTCTGGTTATCCTGAAAACCATCCCATTGGTTTGTTTATATCCTTATATATTTCCACATGAATCATACTTCATAAGCCTTCAAAATAAGTTTTATTAAAATAGAATGTGCAATCAATGTGGACTCTTGTTTGTAAGTTTTTCTCTATTTTGAAAAGGTCAAAAATAGAGTGCACAAAATGGAGAACCTTTTGCTATTTCACGGAGTCTAAAAATGAAGGATGCAAAATAGCAACAATTTTGTTGTTTCATAGGAACTAAAATTAATAATCATGAAATAGCAATGACATTGTCATTTCCCAAAAGGACAAAAGTAAAGGTTGTGAAATAGTGAACTCGGTGCTATTTCGCAAAGGGCATTAACTTACACTTGCAAACTGGCAAAAAGGTCACCATTTCGCAAGAATGAATAAAGTGAATTTGTGAAATGGTGTCAGCATTATTTAAAAGGAAAAGACAATCACCTTGCTAAGCAGATAGTGCACACATGTAGAGGCCCAAAAATAATTAAATGCTACGAACTTGAACTAAAGGAGTTGGCATTCGATTTTAATCACATTAGAAGTGAAAATTGAGAGTCGAAGAAGTATAGAAGTGAGAGCCAAGATTGTGTGGGAAAAGTTGCAAGAAATTACAGGGAGCTGGGCATTACAGAAAAACCTAAAATGAGTAAGTTCATCTTCTTCTCCATTATTTGAATTGTTTTTAAAAGAAAAAATGCCTACGAAGAAAAAGGAAGATATAGAAAAAATGAACAGCTCGGGGTCCCTTTACAGAAGGCCCTTCTAGATGCATTATTAGGGTATGTAGATACCAAAACTAAAATAATATTTCAGGATCTGTAGATACTGGAACTAAAATAATGTTTCAGGATGCTTGGGGAGAATTTAGAGATGTTTATATTCCTCATATTGTTAAATCCCTTTTCTTGTATTTTTACAATAATAGAGATGAGAAAGTGCCTAGGTCCAACCCTTGGAAACTGGATTTAGCGAAGGTTATAGTGCCAAATGTGTTTGTAGATGTAGAAATTATTGATGTTTTGGCCCTCAATTATAAAAAAATAAATCAGAACAGTCAAGGGAAATGATGGAAACCCTATTTTGGTCATCACAAGATCATGCATTAAAGAATGCTTCAGCCTCAATAAGAAAGCATTGACCAAGATTGATAGAGAAGGGGATACTAAAGAAGTTTCTAGTGCACTCAAGGCACTTGGTAGAGATGAAGGGGTGATAAACCTAGCTCCCCATCAGTATTTCAAGAGGAAGTCCGTGATTATATGTCTCAGCTTCCTAAAGAAGAAGAACATATTGATTTTATGGATGAAAGGGAAGCCATATCATTCAGATTTGTTGAAGATGAATAATTTGTTAAAACACAAGAATTTAAGGAATTTTGGATTCAAATGAAAATAAAGGATTTCGGGGAGAAGAAGAAATTAAATTTGATGGGGGTTGAAGAATCTAGACATAAGGAGGTCATTGAGAATACACTTGAGAGAAGAAGAAAAGAAAAAAGAGGAAGCAAATCATTGATTTGAGCAAGCCAATAATAATACCAAAGGGAGACCCAAATGTGATGAAGCCTAAGGAATCAGCTATATATATTGATCTTGTAAATCAAAAGGCTAAACAAGATAATTTAATTGCAAAGAAGAAGAAGGTCAACATATTAGAAGATGTAAAGGAGATTTTTCAAGAAATTATTCCTGATGCCACAATTGATGAATTTGAAAATCTACTAGACCAAGTTGGTGTTTTAGCCCAATAGATCAAAGGACCAAACAAGGACATGACCAAATATATGTTGAAGATTCACAAGGAGTCTATGGAGAAGAAGATGATGGAAGATTTATTGAAATAAATTGATGTAGATAGGGTAACTCTTTTCAATTTATATACAAATATTGAGAACAAACACACATCCATCATAACATTGTTTCAAAATTTATGTGTTCTTTCAAACTTTACTGTTGACATAAATAAGAAGGAATAAAATACTGAAAAAGAGTTGACTGAGCATCTTAAGCAACTAACTACCAAGCCTGGAGAATTCTAGACTTACTACTCAAAAATTAAAGAACTCATGGGAGTTCAAATTTCACTGAGACAAGAGGAGGATAATCTTAGATTGGAATTTCTTGAACTGAAAGCATTGTCAATTCCCCATATCCAATCGATGCATATACATCTGAAGAAAGCCAAAGACTTAGTCAGTTATCCAGATATTAGCTCACTAGATAGTATTGTTGGCTTAGCTACAGATATTATCGAACATATTGTTATACTTCAGAATCTCTGAGATACATGGGAGAATGTACTTTCAAGCGTAAAACAGAGGTATACACATCTTTTTGATTGATAATTTTTACTTTTGGCAGTTTTTATAAAAAAAGGGGGATAATCAGATAAGGGAGATAGATATCATATTCAAAAAATAAAAAAGGGAGATAGATATACTTGGAAAAACAAAACAAAAAAGTATATATGTGAAATTAAAAAAAAGACATGTATAGATTGTAACATCGGAGGGGGAGTTACAAATTTTGATGACTTTGAAAGTTTTTGTCAAAAATGCCCAACTAATGCCAAAGGGGGAGATTGTTATCTCTATATTATATTTTTTTGTCATTAGTTTTGTCAAAGTCATGTAGTCAAGGAGAATCAACCGGTAAAAGGAGTTAGTCATATATTTGACTAGTCAGTAATTCACACTGAGTCAGTCGGTGAAGTCATACATAGGAGAGAAGTCAGTAAAGCACAAAGAGTTAAAGACAGAGTACCAAGTGTCTATAGTCACTGCGTATTACATTATATCGAGTGCAATGAAGGACATCAAGTGGATAGTCACCGAGTATTACATTATACCGAGCACAATGAAGGACACCGAGTGGATATTCACTGAGTATTGAAGTTCTTATAACCGAGTTGAAGGAGTTACTCAACCAAGTTAGATAGCGAATCAAAAATGCGATCAGATCACATTTAATGCATTGTCATGATATTAATTAAATTGCTACAATCATTTATAACAGTTTGTTACATGACCAACTATTCAAATAAATCAGGATGAAGATTTGAGGAGAAGATTAAATGGTTAAAGAAAGTTTATCATTTCCAAGAAAAACAACAAGTATCGAGGTAAAAGTGACATGGTTACCAAGCCGAAAAGAAGATCTAATGGTCAAGAGAAATTTACAGTGACCTAACGCATAAGATTAAAAGGCATAAAATCATCTATATATTGGATTATTTAGAGATTTAAGATGATAATGCTAAGTTGTTGTTATTGCTATTATTGTTAAAGGGAATTATTGATGAAGAATCAGAGTTAAGTAAAGAACAAGAGTAGAGTAGAGAGCACCCAGCAGATATTCAATTATAGAAAAGTAGGGTAGGGCAATGTTACAAGTTTGAGTTAAGGTAACACAATTATATAGCACATAGAGTCTGAACAACATTTAGTACATTTGATGCATTTTTACAGACATTGTTGAGTTATTGATATTACTGTATTGAGAGATTTCAATCCTAATACTCGGTAGTTCTTAACCAATCTTATAATTGTAAATCCTTTAATAGGTACAACTCTAAATGTAGAGTTTGTAACAATCCTTTAACCAGGTAGACCTAACAAGTCTTATTATACTCTTAATTGGGTAAGCTATCAAAATGGCTAAAATTTGCAAGATCTTAACCAAGCACCCTTTATGTTGCAGTTAGTGAAGGTTGTGGGTGTCATCCCCACCAGAGTTTTTTCCTCTAACCAATAATTTTCATGTTACCAAAATCATGGTGTTATGAGTTCTTATGTTTAATGTTTTAATGATATGTTTTTTATGCATTACATTAATTTCATTTCAAAATTATGAATTTGGTAAACATCAAGCAACAATATATGGTTTAAATAGTGAATATGGTCTTAAATTTTTTATTAGTACTGATTCACCCCTCCCCTCTCAGTCCCAACTTTCCATGAGTTATTCCAACATATATTGGAGGAACAACCAAATAAGATTACTTCAATAGGTAGTAAGGAGTTCTTGATTTCATATTCTAATTAGTGCCACTTTGGAATTAGATATTGTGAAAGGACTTTGAATTAGAATCTGCTATAAAAAAGACTCTAATTTAGGAAGAAATCAGAGAAGGGGTTTACCCACCCAGGTTCTGCAGAGCCTAAAGAGCAGAGGATTATAATCACATCTTGGTTTAATTTTGTCAATTGGCCAAGTCAACTGGAGAGTTCAAAGATAAAGTATGGCTTCCTTTTAGTGCTTTCCAATCTGTTGATTTGGGAACCAACAGATTGGAAACTCTACTAGGGACACAGTTGATAAGTTCATTGGAAAGGATTCAAAGGGTTTTACTACTTGTTTCAAATAAGAAAAGGTTTGGTGATTTTGTTGGATTAGTGAACCCAAAATATTGTTAACAGTTCATCTCACTAGAGAGGTGGTGATTCTAATATACAAGTTGATTGTATGAACGGAAGACTATCATTATTTCAGGGACAATATTTTCAATACAAAGAACTCCCACCAAGGAAGAAAGAATAAAAATAGTGCTAATATGGAACCATTTTGGGGTGGACAACATGATACTAGTTTTGGGAGTGGATATGGGAGGAAGGAGGTTCCTCCAAGATTTGCTTCACCTTTGTCAAGATCCTGAGTGTCGTAGGCATCTCAGGAAAATGGAATTGGGGCAGAAGAGGAATTTTGAGGTAAAATTTGTGATTTCCTATTATATGTACAGAAGGTTAAGGATGATAACGTTGCCTTTCCAGTAAATTAACTTCACATGATAGACCAAAGAGATAATTTAAATTTTGATGATCGAGGAAATCAAGATAGAAGGCCTGCGAACCATGGTCAAAGAGCTGGCTCGGATGGTAGACATGATATGAATCAAGGAGGAAGAAATGACCAGCGACCACCAGTAAATCATGGGTATCAGCATGGTTGTGAGTATAGAAATACTTATCAGCCTCCTCCTACTAATAACAATCAACATAATAGAGGACCATCATATAACTAGTATCCATATATGTACAACCAACAACCACCTACATATCCATAATATAATAATTATAATGAACAATATCAATATGGATTTCACCCATTAGATTTCATGAGAGGAATAATAAATGTAAATAAATATAGACCTCTCAATTTCTGAAATATTTTAGGAGCCCTTCATGATATTCAAAGTGTCTGGAAAAAGGATTTGCCCAAGTTTACTGGCAGCAATTCTGAGATTGGAGAAAGCAATGTCAGAGATTTTGAATACACTATGGAAAATAATAAAGTATTTCAGGAAGATGTATACATAAATATTTTTGTTCACTCGCTAACTGAGGATGCCAGGGAGTGGCTTAAAACATTTCCAAATGCCTTGATTGATAGTTGGTGGAACTAAAGAGAAATTTTTTAGAAGAATTTGGTGATCACAATGATCCTTCTTTTGTGCTTCATGAAATAAGAAATGTGAAGAAAGGATTTAATTAAAATGTAACATAATTCATTAAAAGGTCTAACAAGTTGTTATTGATAATCCATAAAGGATCATAAGTTGTCATTAGTATACAAGCAAACAGTTTTGGTCAATCATGATCACCGAGCGACAGCAGCCACTGAGCAACAACATTCACCAAGTGTAGTAGTCACTAAAATGATTTGAACACCAAGTAGTATATCAACTGAGCATCACTCTACAAAGACACCACTGAGAACCAGTACACAGAGACATCACCGAGCACCATTCTACACTGAGAGACAATATTTCACTGGAAAAAGTGGATCTCAAACTACAGGTCAACTAAAGCACTTTAGTATTTAAAATAGCTTTTTGCTTAGTTGGATAACCATTTCTTGTGGATCAATAAAAGTGTAAATGATGGATTTAATTAGTTTAATAGATTGTATTCATGCAAACTAGGAGATCAAGGTCAAGTTGTAAACCTTTGATCTTAGAGTTTTTCAAGAAAAGCGTGAAACCTAATTAGGTTAAAATCTTGTATATATAGATGTATTAATCAGTCAAGAGCATGATGATTGTAGCTTCCAAGGAAATCTATGGATCCATAAAATTTTTTCATGTAGAAGGATAGATAAAGAAGAATTCAGTTATGAAGAACTACATTCAAGGATATCGAGCAGAACAGAGGTATTATCCATCACAATAGGTGATATACATTTTGTGAACTTAATGGATCTATAATCAACAATTCAAGATTGCAAACTATCAAGCCATACATTTTTGTTACTCTCTAACAATTGTAGCAAGCAGTGAAATCCTTTAAGAAGGTGGACTTAACAGTCTTTATGTAAATCTCTTAACCGAGTGCACACATACATTGTGTTGCTAAAATCTCTTAACCGAGTAGAATTAACAAGTCTGACATGTTACTCCTAATAGGGTAAGATCATGAGAAGTGATCACAGCTTGTATCCCTAATAGGCACCTTCCATTTTTCATATAGTGAAGCTTTGTGGGTTTCATCCCACTGTAATTTTTACCTTCTAACAAGGGTTTCTGTGTTATCAAATACTTGTGTCATGAGTAGACGAGTTTCATGAATATTTCAATGGTTGTTTACATGCATTTACATTTATGCTATGATATTGCATACATGAAGAAAAAAGCTACAATGGTCAGTTATGCAAGTAATGAGTACTAAAGGTTAATTGACAAAAGTTTTAAGGGTACAGATTCACCCCTCCCCTCTTAGTACACACCCTTCCATTATTCCAACAATTGGTATCTGAGTTAGATATCTTATTTGGAAAATTTTAAATCACTTGACAGAAAATATCATACAATGGAAAGGTATAAGCTTGATAAAAACATTGAGAATCAGAAGTTGCAAATACAGATTTTCTTTGAGCAATATAAAGAGGCAAGAAACAAAATGAAAGAGTTATTGGCTGAAAGAAAAGTCATGGCATCTCGCTACAATGAAACTAACTATCATGAAGAAGAGATACCTAACCTATTTGATTCATTTGGATCTGAATCTGGTAATACATATGAAGGAACCATTGCAGATCTAAATGAAATCAATCAACATCTGACTGAACAAGTGAAAGTATTGCAGATCGGTCAAGAGACACGGATGATAAGAATGATTGATGTTATGAATAATGCAAGACAAACTAAACAAGAAAGAACTTTGGCTATTGATGACAGGAGAAATATTACTGAAAAATTGCAAGAGAAAGAACCTGAGATACAAAGACTTATTGAACATCACATTGAGATCACCAATCAAATAGTTCTTATGAGTCATGAAGCCAACCGAGTGAACATAGAACTCAATGGAAAATTGGAAACTATTTGTGAACTAAAGGAATAAAATGAGAAACTAAAGAATGAAGTGAAGATTCAACAACAGCATAATGATATGATCAAGAAAGTTGAAGACAATACTAAAAGAATGGATGAATTTATGAATGGGCAAAGAAGACTCAACCAAAATGTCGGTTTAGGGTATACTGAGCATGGAGAATCATCAAACCAAGTTGATCAAAGGAATGTCTACACAAATCCAAGACCAAAGAAGCATTCATGTAACCACTATGGAAAACCAGGTCACACATCAAATCTTTGCAAGAGAAAAGCAAAAGGTATTCCTAAAACTACTTCTACATTCATAGGTAATTGTTATAACTATAACAAGCATGGACACAAAGAACATGTATGCATAACTAAGTTGAACAAACCAAAGAATAAATATTACATGGAAAAACATTGGTCTACTTGTAACATGCATGGCCACAATTACATGAATGCAAGAAAAAGAAAAAGCAAGTCTGGAAACTCAAAGAAAAAGAAAATACATATCAACCGAGAAGAGTTGGTAATACATATGTTTGAGATTGTACAACACTTGGGTAAATTGCACAGCATGTGGTAGATATGGACATATAGCTGCTAAATGTATGAGAAAATGGATAAGAAGATCTAGAAATTGGACTAACCCTGGAATGGCATGCTTACACTGTCATATGGTCAGTCACTTAAGAAAGGACTGCAGAGACTGAGTGACAGAGTCAAGCACTTTTGAAAATGGAAATACTATTGAAGACATCAGGAGAATGAGAAATCAAATGTGGAGGAGAGCTTCAAACAATGATAATGTTGGACCAAGCAGTACAGTTGGTGACACCTCATCTAATGGATCATGTGATTCCACCACCCCCACCTAAGCAATACAAGTAAGTATAGAACAACACTCTGTAAAGTTTTATTTTACATCAGATCCTATATTCATTGAGAATATGCCAAATTAGAATGATTGAAGATGCACTATGGTATTGCTTGTTATGTTTTGTGAATATAGTATGGTCGGTCAATATGAACCGAGCATAAAATGCACGTTGGTAAACTTATGGAAGACAACCGAGTTAACATTATGTACTGAGTTATACTCACTGAGCTAAAGACTTTGGTGTGTTAACCGAGCATCTACATTTTATCAACCGAGTGGTAGGTGAAGCATTTAATGCATCACTTAGGTTATATTTTTCTATAAAAAGGGCAATGTGAACTCATTCGTTCACCCAGTGTTAATGAGAAAATTGTTGAGTGAAGAAGAGTGACTCAGAGTGATCACATTGTAGAGCGATTTACAACACCTTTAAAGAAACTCCAACAAATATTAAGTATTCTCAGCAAGCATCCAGTGAGTATCTAGACTTACTGAGCTAACATGTTATTTGTGAAGAAGCCCTAATTTAACGAACAATGACAACCACTTCCTGAACCTCAAAGATCAAGATGGAAAAGGATAAGAAGGTTGTTCTAATCAAGAACTCAATCTATGAGGAACCAAACTACAAGTTTTTCCCTGAGGTTGCTACCCAACCCGATGACAAGGGAGAATTCTTGAGTATCCCACCTAGGGTTTTACTGGTTGAAGACGTTCGTGCATACATTCACTACAAAGTTGCAGAGATTGGAGGCATTGAACTTGAAGAAGATTATCAGAAGATATGCAAGGACAAAAAACTAAAGGATGAGTACAAACACATTGAAGTGAAAGGGTTAACCAATGCCCTACTATTCTCGAAAGAATTCAAGATATAATGGATTCACATTGTGCTTAGCTGAGTGAATGACAGTAAAATATGGTTAGATGAACCTAACCCAATCACAAAGGATGTGATTCATGTAGTAACTGGATACCCCATCACCGAGAAGGCAAAATCCCTAAGGCACCCTAGACACCCCGAGATTGAAAAGGTAACTGGAGCCGAATGGGATAGTAGAGGTCTGAAAGTCAATTCAATCACCGACCCTGAGATGAAATTTAGTGCATATGTGATTGGATACAAGATCTTTCAAGCAAGTAGAATGAATAGTGTTGCTTGTGGAGTAGTTGACATAGCATACAAGATAGTAAAGAAGGGAGTGCAACTAGACCTAACCAAGCTGCTACTGAAACAACTAGAAGAAAACATGAGAACAATTAGATCAACCTGATCTAATACATGTAAGTTCAGTTCTCTATTAATGTGTGCATTCTTTTACTTTTAGAACTTCTTTCCTTCAGTCAATAATGTCACTTGGGACACCAACTGACTTATTACAACACAGATTAGTGATTACATTAAATCATTAGGAGATAATTTCATACCACTATTAAATGCCTACTTCACAACATTTAAGAATAGGATGTTGAAGAGGATGAGAATTCATGCACAGTTGGTTGAACAATACAAATATGAGATATGCTTTGTAGTTGACACTGACGCCACACTCATCAAAGATGCTAACCCAAGAAAAGCATGGTTACCACCATTGGACTCTGAAATTGACATAGATCTGGCTATAAAAGCCATTGAAGCCCTACTAAATGAACCAGTTGAAAAATATACAAGCATATTTGGCACATATGAGGAATCCAAGTCAAGAATTAAGATTGGCTTAGTAGTCAATAAAATAGGGAAAAAGCAAACACAAATGGTGAAGACACTTAAGAAGAAACTCTTGGTAACTGATGAAGAGTTGGAACAATCAGTAGATGTCACCAAGGAACACTCACCAGTCAGTGAAGGTAAAGAGTTAAGTGATTCAGAGTCTACCAAATCATATGCAGAGACTCCAAAGGCCAAGAAAACAAAAGTTACTGATGTAAAAAATGCATCTAGGACAAGAAGCAAAACAACTAATGTAGAATCACCGCTATTGAAGAAAGGCATAGTAAGAACATATATGAAAAGAAATCCTAAAGCCTCAACCAAGCCAAGACAACAAAAGAAATATATAAGAGGTAGAGAAGACAAGGATGATACTGAAGAGGCAGAAAGAGAACAGAGAGTCCAAGCAAAAAATACCAAAGACAATTGATGAAATTGCAAAGTCAATCATCAACACATGTATTATACAACATCGTAAGATTAGACAATGAGGAAATATGTCTATTGAGGATCAGAACAAAATAGAAGCAAACATTAAAATGATGGTAGCTTACAGATATGTACCTCTGCAATTTGGCAATCATATTCCACAGGAGCAACAAGATAAAATATCAGCTAGGTGGACATATGCATTGCATATGGAGAAACAGATGAGGGAGAAATCCCTAGTTGCATTCATGCCCAACTCCTCAGTTGAATAAATTAACTCAACCATGAAGGAGTATGCCAAGAAATTTTCTGCAAAAACTAGAGCATACAAGGTATTGTGGAACAAGCTCAAAGATATTTACATTGAGAACAATAAGATTTGGACACAAATCTTTAATCCACCCAAGCAGGTACTAGCTCTAACTGAGACTACTCACACCAAGTAAAAAGAGGCCACATCGAGCCCCGATCACATTTTCATCAATGATACAGAGGATGTCAATCTCATTGATTTAACCACAGAGGCAAGTAAGGTCATGGATGATATTCCTCAAATATTGCAATCATTAGGAGAAACACCAAACATAACTATAGAAGATATCACTCATGATGATTCTAATAATGATGCAAAGGTTGATGAAGATGTAAATATTGCCATCGAGCAAACAAAGGAAAAGGATGCTACTAATGTTGCACAGGCACAAATACCAGGTAATATGCCTTTACTAATGTAAGCAATAAATATAATGATTGAGTCACAACAGACACCACCTAAGACAGAAGCAGACAAATTGATGGACAAAGGTGATGAGAAAGGGGAAAATAAAAATACAAATGGAGAGGACAAACTGAGTGATGCACCCACCAAGGATAGTGGAAAGGAAGACAAGGCTGCAAGACAATAAAAGGTTGATGTAGAGACATCTACAAATGACCAACAGGTACTGACTGATCAACCTAGCAAAAGAACCACAAATCCCTAGCAATCAATGACAGATAGTGAGAAACAAAAGGCTCTTGCTATTGTGCCTCACTCCCTGCATCAACAAACATTCTGAAGAAAAAGAAAAATAAAGCACATGTTACACTTGAGATCATAGACATACCCGATTTTGATCCAAGAACACTTGATCCTGATTCACTGAAAAGGTATGGGGAGCTATGCAAAAGGAAAGCACAATAGGACAAGCTCATAATGGAACACTGAAATTCACAAGTCCTAGAAACAACAAAGGAAATTCTATTACAGGTAGTTCCTGACACGCATATTGTTCAAAATGCACCCATCATTGATCAACTAGCATTTCTGACCGAGGCAATAACACAATAGAATCTAGACGCCGAGATGCCAAGAAGGTCATTGAGGAAAGAGCAAAAGAAAAGTATCACTACAAGCTAACAGAGAAAATCAGCCATGAAGTGGTAGAAAATAAGGTGAAACTTTCTGAACTGGTAACTACATTAGAACCTATTATTTCATAATTAGTTACCTTAGTTCAATAGTTGTGCACTATTGAGAACTTCACTATTGAGCATGATGCACGGATAGCTAAGTTAAATGAAGATCTAAAAGCTAGTGCATAAAGTCTTTCAACCGAGCCAAATGCATTCCAGCTGTATTATGAAAAGCTAGTTGAATCTAAATGGTTAAGACTTGAAATAAAAAAGGAAGAAAGCAAAATCAGAGATGAAGTAACCGAGCTACAAGCCATATTACTATTGAATCTCACATTACTGATGACACATATGACTACAGAAAAGACTCTAATTGCCACCCCAGAGATGTCAGTAGCTGAGAGCATCTATGACATGCACGCTCGACTCACTTTGGAGCAAATGACCCTAGAGAACCTAAAGGAGAAATGGGAAAAGCTTATGGAAGACATCAAGCAATCTCATAAGCACATTCTTGACAAGCTATAAGTTTTACATCTTTGTCATTAATAGCTAGATTTCTGGTTTTTATTCTCTCATCCTGATGATGGATCACGGAGTGTGATCCGAAATGTTGATGCTTAAAAATGCACACAATCAAAACCAGAAATCTAGCTATTAACTCAATGGATTGTGGAAATCTGATCGATTTAATCTTTGTCATTACTTTCAAAAAGGAGGGAAACATGTACATACATTGTATCTACATACCGAGGCATGTACATAGGAGGAGTCATTGTAAAAGTAAAATTACAACACTTGGTATATACTGTACATATCATTTTTTGATACTAATGCCAAAGGGGGAGATTGATAATCCATAAAAGATCAGAAGTTGTCATTAGTAGACAAGCAAATATTTTTGGTTGGTCATGATCACTGAGCGATAGCAGTCACCGAGCAACAACATTCACCGAGCGCAGTGGTCACCAAAATGATTTGAACACCAAGCAGTATATCAACCAAGCATCAGTCTATAGAGACATCACCAAGCACTAGTTTACAGAGACATCATCGAACACCGGTCTACACCGAGAGACAACATTTCACCAGAAAAAGAGGATCTCAAACTACACATTAGCTAAAGCACTTTAGTCTTTAAAATAGCCTTTTGCTTAGCTGGATAACCATTTCTTGTGGTTAAGAAAAGCGTAAATGATGGATTTAATTAGTTTAACTGATTGTATTCATGCAAACTAGGAGATCAAGGTCAAGTTATAAACCTTTGATCTTAGAGTTTTTCAAGAAAAGCGTGAAACCTAATTAGGTCAAAATATTATATATATATATATATATATATATATATATAGATGTATCAGTCAGTCAAGAACATGATGATTGTAGCCACTAAGGACATCTATGGATTAGGCAGAGGTTTTCATGCAGAAGGATAGATAAAGAAGAATTGAGTTATGAAGAACTACATTCAAGGCTACCGAGTTGAAGAGAGGTATTATCCATCACAATAGGTGATATACATTTTGTGAACTTAATGGATATGTAATCAGCAATTCAAGATTGCAAACCATCAGGTCATACATTTTTGTTACTCTCTAACAATTGTAGCAAGCAGTAAAACCCTTTAAGAAGGTGGACTTAACAGTCTTTATGTAAATCTCTTAACTGAGTGCACACATACATTGTGTTGCTGAAATCTCTTAACTGGGTAGACTTAACAAGTCTGACATGTTACTCCTAACATGGTAAGATCATCAGAAGTGATCACAACTTGTAGCCCTAATAGACACCTTCCATTCTGCAGATAGTGAAGCTTTGTGGGTTTCATCCCCATCACATTTTTTACCTTCTAACAAGGGTTTATGTGTTATCAAATACTCGTGTCATGAGTATATGAGTTTTATGAATATTTCAATGTTTGTTTACATGCATTCACATTTATGCTATGATATTGCATGCATGAAGTAGAAAAGCTACAATGGTAGGTTATGCAAGTAATGAGTACTAAAGGTTAATTGAAAAAAGTTTTAAGGGTATTGATTCAACCCTCCCCTCTCAGTACACACCCTTCCATTATTCCAACAGTTATACCGAATACCCACACATATGAAACCAAATGATGAATCTTGTTTGGCATTTTATATGGATGCATTTGAAATTAAAACCAACTATGAAATTAGATCAAGGAATCCCAGGGGTCTGCATGATGCATGCAAAATTGCCTTGACAATTCAAAATAAGAGGAAGGTTGCAAGGAAGGTGGGTAAAAAGAGATGATGTCAGAATCCATAATCCACAAGTTCCTAAGCAAAATAAGGAAGAAGATAAATTGGACGAATTTATTAATGTATTGCATGATTTGTCACACAAAGTGGGAAGAAATGATAAGTCGCCGAGTAGAAGTGGCAGGCCTTATTTTAATAGGGTCAGATTCCAAGACATGCCCTATAATACCTCCTGGAAAGATGGCAAGCCTGAAGTACCAAAGTAGAATATGGACACACCAGATCCCCTAAATAAACAAAGAAACCTCATGGTTAGTGAAGGTCCTTGGTGCACAACATACAATTTACCTCATTGACCGCATAATGTGTGGTTTCCTAAAGTGTGGGACATGAATTCTCAAAAGATGGAGAGTATGATCTAGATCATACCATAAATACCTTTTTTTCTAAGCCATTTGGGGTCCCTGATGATTATGATTCCTTGGAGGATGGATATGAGGTGTATGTGAGCATGTAAAAGAATAATAAAAGTTCCTTCATGAATGATGAGTTCTCTGACGATGAAGGTGTTTTACCAAAATAAGGAGGCTTAATGAAGAGTAGAAGAGAGCTCTCACTGTTGCAGCAGTTTCTCAGGCAAGGAGTAATTACAAATTGTGTAATAGAATAGTTAATAATGAACAAGCAGAATTTGAGAGAGTACTTATCAAAGAGCATGCCTCGAAATTGGGAAGTAACAATGTACATGTTTCAAAACCCCTGGACGAAAAGGGTAGATGCGAGACTAAAATTGTGAAGCCTCCCAAGATGTAGAATAAGACTGAAGTGGTAAACCTAATTGGGAGTTCATCTAGTTTTGATATTATTAATGCTTTGTCACATATGAAAGTGTTTGTTCCATTGTTAGAAATGATTAAGTTTCCCCAGTATAAATGGGGTACAATTGATTTGATTAATAGTGTTCCTGAAGAGAAGAATGGTGTTAAAAGCACTAAAAATGATGAACTAATTCTCGAGGTTTATATTTACACTACTTTAACCAAGACTCCATCCTAGATAGATGCATTTTATATGACTCTCCTTATCAATAATAAATTGGTAAAAAATTGTATGACTGATTTGGGAGCTTCTATAAATATCACGCCACATGATGTCATGAAGGAATTAGGCTTGAATGTTGATACTATTTATGGAAAATGTTATGCAATGGACAATAGGTCAGTCCCTATGGTTGGAATAATGAAAAATGTTGAATTCAAGATTTTTGAATGCCTGGAATCCACTTACAGGACTGATATCACCATTATTGAGGTATCCCCAAATTATGGTATTCTTTTGTCTAGGCAATGGACTGGGTTAGTTGGAGGGCATGTTCAACCTGATTTATCCTATGCCACTATTCTGGTGAATTGGAAGCAAATCAGGATAAATAGAGAACCCATGTCCTCATATATTATAGATGAGGTTGATCCAAACCAATTAACATGCTTTTTCCATTCAGATATGGACAATTTTACATTGCAAATGGTGAAACCAGAAGTTTGGAGCACTGATTCAATTCAAACTCATGTTGAAGAAGGACATGAGTAGGTTTGGAAGATGTTTTTTGATTGGGCCTACAAAAAGGAGGGGAATAGAGTAGGAGTTGTATTTATTTATCCTACTGGCAAGATTTTCAAGCATTCATTTCTGCTAAATTTTTGTTGTACTAATAATGTTGCGGAATATAAAGCATTATTGTTGGGAATTAATATAGCTTGTAAGCATGGAATAAAGATTCTTAGTGTTTATGGAGATTTGGAATTAATTATCTCCTGGGTGATGTCAAGATACAATACCAGGAATGCTAGAGTAAAGCAATGCAAGAATGAGGTATGAGATGTTATTGAATATTTTGATGTTTTCTAAGTAGAATGGGTGGACAGGTCACAAAATGTCATGGCAGACTTTTTGGCTAATGTAGCCCTCAAAACTAATGATGCTACTATGGAGGGTATACCTATGGTAGAAGTAAAGACAAGGTCGCCAGTTCTTGATAATATATGTAAGTGGCAAGTTTTTGAAGATGATGTAGACTTATTAAGATTCCTCAAATGTGAAAATCAATATCAAGATTAAGAAGTTGATTTCAATGCTTTTGTGGAAAAAGAAAATGGGAAGGAGACCTTATTTGGAAAAGACATTGTGCAGTTAAAAACTGATAATATTCCTAGGGTTTTAGTAGGTATTGAGAGGAATTTTGATAAAGATGATAAAGTAAACAATAGGCCTACTTCCCCTATTGAGAAAGATGTTGAAAAGATAAATCTAGGAACTGATGATGCACCAAGAGAATTTTATATTGGCAAGAAGGTCACACCAAAGATGAGAAATGAATTTAATAGTGTTACTGAGAAAATATAGGCATGTGTTTGCTTGTTCATATGATGAGTTGAAATCTTACATAGAAGACTTATTCCAACATGAAATCCCACTCAAACCATATGCGAATTCATTCAGACGGAGGCAAAGACCTATCAACCCCACATTGGCACCCAAGATGAGGGAAGAACTGATGAAGCTTGGTGATGGAGGAATTATAAAACCTATCAGAAATTCTACTTGGGTATCCAATTTAGTTCTAGTCAGAAAAAGAATGGAGATATTAGACTGTGCATAGATTTCAGAAATTTGAATATGTTATCACTCAAGGATAATTATGCATTGCCTAATATGGAATCCTTATTGCAGAAATTTACTGGAAATGAGTTGTTGTCTGTGATGGATAGTTTTTCAGGCTATAATTAGGTGAAAGTAAAAGAGAATGAACAGTATAAAGTTGTGTTCACTACTCCTTGGGGGACATACATTTATATGAGGATGCCTTTCAGATTGACAAACGGAGGAGCCACTTTTCAGAGGGTTGGGGATGTTGCATTTTAAGATTTAAAAAATGTTATCATGGTTGTCTATCAAGATGATATCATGGCATATTCAAAGAAAGTTGTGGAGCATTGCAAACATTTGGAATGAATTTTTCTCAGGGCTCTAGAATATGGGATATCCCTCAATCCAAAGAAATGCCACTTTGGGGTCACTTAAGGAAAATTATTGGGCCACATTGTATCTAAAGGAGTAAGAATTGATCCTGAAAAGATTGTTGCAATTGATAATATTCCTATCCCAAAAATAGTAAAGGTAATTCATTCATTTTTTGGTCAGATTAATTTCATCAGGAGATTCATATCAAACTTTGCGGAAATAGTCAAACCTATTGCTAGCATGTTAAAAAAGGGAGCAGTTTTGAACTGGACAGCTGAAGCTATTGATTCTTGTGTAAATATTAAGAGAGAAAGAAAAGAGGCTCCGGTGTTGAAATCTCTTGATTTTTCAAAGCCTTTTCAAATATTTTCTTTTGCTTCATACCATACTATAGCAACAGTAATGTTGCAAAAGAATGATGAAGGATATGAGAAGCCTATTTCATTTTTTAGTAAAACTTTGCAAGCTAAAGAATTGAAGTATGATATAATTGAGAAACATACATATGCATTAGTAAAGGTAGTGAAGTCTTTCAGACCTTATTTTGTGGGAGCTAAAGTTACTGCATATGTGCCAAGTGATGTAATGAAGGATATCTTTAGGAAATCCAAAGTCACGGGAAGGATATGTCGGTGGATAAATCAGATCCAGGAATTTAATGTCAATATTCAAATTACTAAGTTGGTGTGAGGTCAGGGTTTGGCCAAGGTTATGGCTGAATCAAACTTGGATGTTTCTCAAATAAATCATGTGGAGTTAGGAGATGCAATTTCTAGTATTGAAATATTTCCTTGGTACAAAAATATTGTTTACTATCTCAAGCATATGAAATGTCCTAAGGAATTGAATGATAATAAAAAAAGGTCTTTGACGTTACAAGCTGCCAGGTATGTTCTCATTGAAGGAGATCTTTATTGGAGAAACTATGAAGGGGCGTTACTTTTTTTCCTAGATGAATATCAAACTGAAGAGGTTAAGAAGCAATTACATGATGATGTATGTGGTAGCCATTTTTCAGCAAAGAATATTGCTCACAAAATCTTGAAAGCGAGTAATTATTGGACCACTTTATTTCATGATTACCATGAATATGCAAAAACATGTAAGCCATGTCAACGATGCTCTAGAAAACTAAAATACCAGTGGGCACTTCCACTCAGACCCTTCCAAACAGAGGAGCCTTTTCAGATGTGGGGCATTGATTTTGTTGGTGAGATTCATGATGAATCAAGTGGACGACACAAGTGGATTTTAATAGCCACTGACTATTTTAGTAAATGGATGGAAGCCATACCCACTAGATAGGCCACTAACAAGGTGGTAGTGAATTTTTTCATGGATAACATATTAACTAGATTTGGAGTTCCATGTAAATTGATTGTTGATAACAAAACATGTTTTAGATCTAAGGAGTTTGTAGATTTTTGTGATAACTATGGAATTGTGATTTCTTATGCATCCTCCTATCATCCCCAGGGAAATGGGCAGGCTGAGTTGAATAATAAAAATATATTGAAGATCATCAAGAAGATGTTCTCAAATAATAAAAGGGCATGGAATTCCAAATTATCATTGGCAGTATGGGTTGACTAGATAACAATAAAGAAATCCATTGGTTGCTCTCCCTTTGAGCTGGTGTATGGGAAAAGGGCGAGATTATCACTTAACGATACATTACCTATTTATAAATTTGTTACAGAGAAAGATATTGATGAGGTAAAATTTACAAGTGACAGATTGGAGCAGTTAATTGAATTGGACAAAAGCAAAAGAAGGGCACAAAAGCATAATGAAAAAATACAGAAGTAGTATAAGGATTTGCATGATAAAAAAGACCACTAATAGATCCTTTCACGTAGGAGAATGCATACTGAAATGGAATGCAAAAGATCGAGGCAAGGGAAAACATGGGAAGTTTGAATCCCTATGGGATGGCCAGTATGTGATTCTAAGAAAAGGGGGTGAGCACTAATATCATTTACATAACACTTTGGGAGAGATTCAGGAGTTTCCCATGCATGGGTAGTTTCTAAAGCATTTTTTCTCTTGAATTTGGAGAGTGTACTCTCTTGTACTATAGTTTGTTTTTTTCTTTTGTTCTTTGTCTTTTTTTTGTTGTGTTTGTGTTTCTACAGAAAGGTCTACTTTCCCAAAGATGTTTCATGGATTCTTGCAAGTATCCGAGAGATACCTCATCCCCAGATAAAGCTACTATTGGGACTGATTTTAAAGATATAATCTTGGAAAATTGAAGTATTGTTATTTTAATACAAAGTTTCGCGGGTGGTATAAGTAATGAATTGAAGGAAGCATTAAAATAAAGTTCATCGCTATTTTGCAAAAGGATATATTAAGAGGTTGACAAATAGCACTCATCGCTATTTAACAAAGGAACATATTAAAGGGGTTGCAAAATAGCACCCATCACCATTTCATGAAAGACGGTTTGGAGGTTTTGTGAAATAGAGAAGTGTTATGTTTCCTTAGGCGACGTATAGTACTCCTCACTGGTGAGGTGGTGGCTCATTAATTGAAGTAACTCTGCTTGTGTGAGTATTTAAAAGTGTCTAGCCAAAGATTTCTGCATTTTTTCTTGATGGAGACCAATGCAAGGCGAGAGTGGATTCAGTGAGATGAATGGGGTTTGAAAGCTTGACAATTTGGAAGAAGCACCTAAGGTACTGCGTGGTTTTTTCAAATTTTTATTTGCAAAATGCCTAAGAAGAAGAAGGAAGTGATTGTGGGGGATACTGTAATTTGTCCACCTCAGTACACATTATTAAAAACATTGCCCTTGTCACAAGATATTGGCACCAAGGGTTTATTCTTAGATGTGTGCGCAGGATGTGGAGACTTTGTTGTCCCAGCCCATGGTAGGTCACTTTTCTGATCTTTTTATAGGAATTGAAATGATAGAGTTTCTCTTTGTAACCCTTGGAAATTTGGTATGGATAGGTTAATTATGCAAAATGTTTTTATTAATGTTGAATTGATTGTCGCCTTAGCGACACATTACAAATTGAAAACTAGGATGGTGAGGAAAATGGATGAGAGCCCACTCTTGGTCATTTCTAAAAGCATGATGCAAAAATGTTTTGGGTTGGACTTGCATGTTATTACCAAGATAGATAGAGATTCATTTCCTATAGATTATAAGAGGATGGTCAAGGGCATTGGTTCAAGAGATGTAGCTTTCTTCATGAGTAGAGGTCTCGATAATAAATTGATTCAGTTGGGTGGTAAAGTCCCTTTCTCCACCAATGATTTCATGTATTTCTTCCAAATGACCTATTGGGACTGGGGGAAAATCTTGGGATAAGATCATAAGTTAAGGATTCTAATTAACCTGATGTACATGGCCATGAGGACACAAAATTCACATCTTTCACAAGAATTCGACATTTCTTCTGAGATGGAAAGGATTCTTCATAAGGAGCTAATTGGGTAGAAGATGACCTAGAAATGCAAGCATTATTATCTACTCTTCCATCTCTTATTCTAGAATAGGACCATTTTCAGTCATTTGTTGAACCTAAATACTGTGGACGGTCAGGGGACTGGATTACCATTTCAGTTGTGGTGTAGAGTGTTGGACAAACATAGTAAATATGTTAATTATCAAAGTTTCCATGACATGTTTGTGGTGTGGTCTATCAGAGTGGTAGAAGGAGGTATAGTGAGAATTCATCCTTAGATCAAGGAGATTATGAGACCTAAATATACTAAACCTAAGGAGGGTTTCACACATAATTTTGGAGATTGGATTTGCACATCTAGTTATACTATTTTTAGAGTATATGAGTGTAGACAAGCCCCTCACAAGCTTCCACTTTTTGTGTCAGAAAGGTTCACTTTAATTGAATTATGTGGCAGCTTTTATGGTTTGAAAAGGAAGTTAATTACCCAAGGAAAAAGGGAACTTGCTTGCCCCATGTGACCAGATTTGTAGGGTTCTCCATAGGTTCTGGGACTTTGGAGCAGTTGCAAGAACTTTTGAAGTCCTATCGTATGGATAGTGTAAAATAGAGGTATTATGATCCTGAAAACCACATCAAGTCTATAATCAAGGATTACAGGTATGCTCTTAATTTGTTGGAGGATATTGCGAGGAATTATCAAGATATGTCTAAGGTTAGACAAAGATGGGATAAGGTGAACATCTTAGTGGAATTGGAGAAGGACATGGCTATGAAGGGATTACCTAAATTCCATAGTGTAGAAGGTAATGAGGTTTTCATAATGGAGTTATGTATCTGGGATTTTAACAAATTACAAGGAAAGAGTCAGGATACATCGGATATAAAGGTTAAAGATCCTACCAAAAGGTCTAGGAAAATGAGTATTGCATATACGAACTCTGATTCCCCTCCACCAAAGAAGTCCAAAGTTGACAAGGTACCTTCTCGTGTTCATTGTGAGTTATCAAAGGGAAGGGGTGATACTGATGAGATCACTGATACCTTAAAGGTAGGTGCATCTTGTCCACCTTTAGTCTACCAAGAGGAATTGCATGGCTATAAGGAAAAATTGCATGGGGATGAGAACCCTATAATTGTTGGAGATGAACAAGAAGCTATTTTTGCTAGGTTTATTAGAAAGGATGACTTCATCAAATCCCAAGAGTTTAAATATTTCTAGATTCAAATGAAGATGAAAGATTTTGAAGAACATAATCAAACTCGATTGATGGGGATAGAAGAATCTAAGCCAGAGGAAGTGGTGAGTAAATTCCTAAGAGAGTTAAACTTGGACAATGTGGATTGCACGGTGGAAGATGCTAGAGAATTTTTGAAGAAGAGTGACATGTTGTTAGTTCATGGCCTCACTCTAAAGGAAGTTTTTTTGTTGGATAAAGCTAAAAGGCAGGATGATCCAAATTTTGTGATGGAGTTTGACACTGATGATAAAATTCATTGGATTAGGGTATAACCCTAAAATAGAAACATTGGCTACATGGTTAAGCTTTAAAGGAGCCTATAAGCCAAAATGGATTGATTTTGCTAAAGGTACTGACAGGTCTTCTATTGTACAAACTATGGCTAGCACAAATCCACTTATCTTTGTAGTGAGGTAGTACACGGGGCAATGTTTAATAAGGATCAAATTAAACATATGCAAAATGAATTAAAACAATCCATGGACATGCAGGTGGAATTGAATAAGGTGATAAATGAGTTGTACCTCAAAGTAGCAGAACAAGAGGGAAAAATTTAGAAGTTAAAAGATGCTAAACAGTCCCAGGCCCTTGTAGTTCATGGTGGTGCCTCAGGTTTACCCTTTGATGACCAATAGGCTAAGTCCAAGGGGAACATGGATGAGATAATATCTAATAGAGTTAAGCAAGATATCCCAATGCAACTTTTTGCTACCCTGGAACAAATTCTTTCTTTTCAGGTGAAGCTCATTATTGGCAAGTGTTTTGATGTTTATGAAATTTATTGCTCATTAAATGACATGTATGATAGTTTCACAAAAAATAATCCATTGCTGCAAGATCTAGCCCGGAGATGGAGACCATCTTCTTTTGAGATAACCCACATTTACAAAGTGATACATCGAGATCCTTATGCTCCTATTAGCATTAAGGAAACCAAGGAAATTATGGATTCTCTGTTTGAGGAGATAGACTACATTACACATGAGGAAGACTGGATCAAGGAAAAATTATTATCTTTCAACACTATCAGGCATTGGACAATTCTTGAATTTGTTGATAAGGAGTAATTTGTCAAAATTTTAGAGGAATGGAAGATCGAATATCAAATCATGGTTCCCAGGATCATTGAGCACTTGAAAGAAGAAGAAAAATTTTCTATAGACAAATTCAATATTTTCCTTGATAGAGTCATCATCCTTGATTACATGTTTTCAAAGTTTATTAATGAGGCTCGAGCTATTTCCAAAAAAAGATGGAGAGATCATCTCCTTAGCTTGCCAAACATCCCACACTTTCAATGGCCTTCACTAGTGCAGATTTTAGAATGGGTTAAATAATATTTGGGCTTTGCAACAAAGTCATAAGATGGGAAAACATATGGACGGGCTATTCTACGTGCAACCTTCTTTTTGTCTTTTGTTTGTCTTGTTTGTTTTCATTTGTAAGTTTTTGTTTACTTTTAGATGATTAGGTTTCTTGGTAATTGAATAGTCACAGAATGTAAATGGTTGGAAGCTTCTCACTTCCCCTAATTTTGGAGGGGAAACCACAACTGTATAGGGTATAAATTTATATTCGACTGAAAGCAAACCCTCTGGATTGTACTTACTTTTTTCATATCAATATAATATACCATGTTTTCTTGTCCAAATAGGATACTATATGTTTTCTGAATCCAGACTCTCTGTTACAATCAGTTCAAAGATTGATTGTCACCTTTAAAACTTGTGTGATTGGATTGAAATTCTATAATATTGATTTACAAAATAGAAAGAAATTACAAAGTGTTGGATTGTTGCTTCCTATCTGGTTGGTTCCTTGTGGGGATTAAATACAAATAGATTTATTAATATCACGAGTTTAATTATTCACATTAATATGATTGGGTGATTGATGATACTGCTTATCCTTTGGAGTGTTGTCAACCAGAGAAGTACGTGAAGGGTTCAACAAAGTTGACTGTGTGCCCAATTTGGATAAGGGATTGGTCGAAACTTACTGAAAGGAGTAAGTAATGTCCAAAATTGATAAGTCTTTTTACTTTATTTGATGAAGGGTGCTCCCCTTAATGCCACAAACACATAACAGAAACAGAGAAGCAACAACAATTTGCAAGAACAGAAAATGGGCTTCTTATTATCTCCACAAATGTGGAATTACAAACTTTCAG
>MU223245.1:424849-444072 GCA_018584345.1 Thuja plicata
TGCTAATCTAATCCTAATTCTAAATTCTACCCTAACCCACCTCCTAATGTTGTCACATTCCATTAAGGAATGATTAACAATTCAACCCACTTGAGAAAGTCAACTTTCTCAAGCATGACTTCTCTAAAAGACCAACTTGCCAAGTTGAGCCTTACACCCTCCCATGCCTCTTAAATGAATTTTATTAATGACCCATTAATGGATATTCCCTCTTGCCCATCCCTCATTAATGCCTAAGGCATTAATGGCTCTTACACCTCATTAATGACCTTACGGGCTCCATTAATGAACCTTGTCTCCCCTCTCTCTCTCTCTCCCATTCCTTTATAAATTGAAGGGGTTTAGAGCTCATAATAAGCCTCAAATTTTGAATTGTAGTGTTGTTATGCCAAGATTTTGAAGGAATATCAAAGCATTGTTATGCTACCCATTCCTTCCTAGCTTCATACACACTCCATTAGTCACTTTTTTACATGGTTATAATTCCCATTTTAGACTAATACGCATGTTTAAATAATTAAATAGTTTTTTTTAAACTTAAATCTTTCATGCTAGGTTGTTTATGTCACTAGTATTTAGCATAATCTAAGGGCTTTTATGTTATTTGCTACACTCATCCTAGTTAGAAAGCAATAGGTCGATGTTAGGGTTTTATATGCTCATCAACCTTTGTTTCTCACTAACAAAATGACTTATTGAAGTGTTGTGTTGCAAGTAACAGGTACACAAATATACACACACATTTCTAGCGCCCATCGTGGGGCTCAATTTCCAACTTGGCCTCATTTTGTATCACTTTTTCACTAATTTGCATTACCCAGAATTCTATTACAGGGTCATTTTAGGTCGTTCAAGATCACATCTAGGATACGCCCTCACACCGCAGTAAATGAGGCTTGCATCTAGATTTCTCAGATCATTTCTAGTTTAGGCTCGCATCTGGTAAACATTGAATCACATTTGGTAAGTAAAGTCGCATCTGGTTTTGAGTCATTTTCTGTCTTTCTGGATCGCATATGGTGAAAAATTTAGTGAACTACATTGCCTAACCACTAACATTTGTGTGTTTGACTTCTTTGATCTTTTGAATAGATTAACGATTGTTTGCGGGTTGATGTTGACGGTTTTCGTGGGAGTTGCTACATAACAAACTAACTCAGTTTTTCAAGTTGACCAACCCCCATCTTGACCTATATTTACTTGCTTTGAAAACTAAGGAACATTTTCCAATCTATCACTAAACTGACTAGAGGACTATGCTCTTTTCCTTTTAAGGAAAAACAGAAACTCACACATCATTTAATGGGTTGAACAGAATTTGGAGTTAATTGAACAAGCAATCACATCGTATAATTTATTTCAGATCGGTAATTGAACAAGCAAACTCACTAAATATTGTGGCTAAATGAACAAGGCAAATCTACTTTCAAGCATAGTGTTTTCATTAAAATAGGAACATCTAAATCAGGCACAACATTGCTTGAGGGAAAGAACCACTTTGCTTGATTATGTTTTGGGAGAAAATGACTTAGATTAGGAGAGTATGCTCTTCTTCTTTGGGAGAATCATAAATCTAGACATCCAAAGCTTGTCAATCCTTGGTACACATTTAAATAGTAGAGGGCCTGCTAGTTGAGAAAAAAATCTCCCGGGAATGACCCAAGTGAGGACAGGTTTTACGCCAACCCTTCCAACTCACTATAAATAGTTGCTTCCTCGTAGGCTAAATCCTCGAAATATGGAGCCGGTTTTGTTCATAGAATTTTGACATCATTCCTTGAACATGCTTGGGTATATGTAGAGCAAAGCCCCTTGAATATTTCTTGCGAGACTACATATATTTAGGTACTCATAGGGCTATACGCCTAAATTTTGCCTTGTGCAATTCTATGGGGGACGGTTTTGAACGGATTGCCCAATAATCTACAACAACTTCAACTAAAAGAATTCTTGATTCATCCCCGAAAGGTTTATAATCTTTGTGCAAGGCAAAAAGTAATTGCCCCAAGACACTTGTCATATTGTGCCCTCACTTGCATTTGGAGTCGGCTAATACAGCATCATGACTGGAGCCATTGCATGCTTGGTGATGGTTGTATTCTGATTATCATTTGAGTGTGTACCTGAGTCAATGAGCAAAGATTTTCATCCTCCACCTAGAGAATAGGAAAAAGATGAGTGTCTATTTCACCCTCCTAACAATGCAAATATGTTCAATGTGCTTGAAAAATCACTAAAAAGATAAACTCCTTCAAACAATAAACAATATTCAAACCTTCAGATACATGTGTTTTTCACTCACCAACAAGTCTCCAAACTCAATCACGGATTAGAAAAACTGCACGAACTTCCAAAATGCAAATTTTAGAACTAACCAAGACTGACAAAGACATCATAATATCGCATCCTAGATTTCCCAAATCGCATCTGGTATTTAGGATCACATCCAGTATGCTAGCTCACATTTGATCCGCATAAAGTTGCATCTAGGATTTAGGCTCGCATCTGGTGTCGTCAGAGGCTCGCATTTGGGAGCTCGCATCTAGGATAGTGGGTACTTGTAGAAGTATTTCATAGAAAGTCTCAGTTGATTAGGATCCCCTTTTGGCTCTTTAGATGGTTCCTGTTGTCTTTTCTAGTCTCCCTGATAAAATTTAAAAACTTTTTTGAAACGTCTACCTTGCATGCTTAGTTAGACTTTCACGATCGGTTCAATACGTGTGGTCTACCTGCTTTCTACCAGTAAATTGGTTCCCAGCTCACTATCAGGGAAATCTAACCCTCTAATGATGGAATAATTTACGTCCACCAACAACAAACAGTTACTTTTACCTAGACACACCCACTTGAATGGTCTGAAACTCTCGCTTGCACTATTGGGAAACATTGACAAAATTGAGAAATAACTTCATGGTAAACACAAGATGCAACAAGTACACGTCTAAAGGATCAAAAGCGCCTCCTAAAACACCACACTTTCAAGGATAAACTCCTCGTAGTTCCCTACTCGAACTAGATTCCCCGCAAATGGATAGCGACACTCGCAGATGGAGTGAGGCTTTTGAAGAATATAACAATGGAAAATACCAAAAACCCAAAGATACAGATGAGGAGGTGTTAGATTAATCATTAATTTTCTTATTAATTAAATCATGTTGATTTAATTAATTAAGTTATTACTCTTTAGTGCTTAAGCTTTCTCTTAGGTGCATTAATAATTAATTCTTTTATTAATTATTAATGTGCAACCTAGCTTTTTTAGACTTTAGGGTTTTGTTCGCCTTTATAGGTTGAACCTTGTAATTCTTTTTCATTAATTCAAATTATAATTTTGCTCTTACATTTTGAGCAACTTCTGAGTTCTTCTTTTTCTTCCTGCTTCTCTCTTGTAACAGGTTATTTTTATGCAGGTATTCTTGGCATTTTGTGGATTTGTATTTCTCAAATCTTACATGGTATCAGAGTCACACTGCTGCTGCCTGGTCTGGTGTTTGTGAAGCAGTGTTTTGAGGGCAAAAACCACAGCTTTTATGGGGTTTCTTCTTCAATCTAGAAGAGACACTTTTTTCTGGAGCACATTGAGTGAAAAAAGACACTGCCATCATGCTCAGAAGGCTTGGGAGAGTCAATTTTCATATAAAGTTTGTCATTTTTGGTCACAGTAGCCTCTGGCAAAAAATTTCTCTCTCTGGCTCAAATTTCGAGGTGAAAAATTAAAAAAAATTAAAAAAATCAAACTTTAATTGATTTTTGCGTTAAAAACTAATGCATATAGTGTTAAAAATCAATGTTGCTTTGTAAATGGGCGCCGCCGTTAGTTAACCACTAGTGGTTAACCTAACCACCAGGGTTTACTCTCAAACCTTCTTTGGGGCAGTTTTGAGCACTTTTGGTATTTTGGCCATATCTTGAGCATACGGTATTGGATTTTCAACTTCCTTATATCATTGGAAAGCTCTTTCTAAGCTCTATCTCACTATGTAGGTTTTATTTTCTATTTTTTCATTTTTGATGTCTTTTTTATAGTCAAAGTTAGAACTTATGTTTTTCAACACTCAGTTTGTTTCATGTGAAGAGTTATCATGGGTTTTTCTTCTCACCCTTCTGTTGTTATTCTAGAATGGGGTAATTATGAGTCATGGGAAAAGGGTATACTTACACATTGTAGGTGGCTTAATATTTTGCCTTATTTGTATGATCTCATACCTGAACCAGCCACTTCAGAGGGAAAATTAGCATGGGATATTATTAGAGATCACATAGTAGGAATTATAGTGTCTAGTGTTGATCATGACACTGTGTTGGATATATAGGACATTGATTGTCCTCACCCACTTTGGACATGTCTTTGGGAGATACATGGAGACCCTAATCTCTCTCCATTCCCAGAGGATCCTACTTCAAATTATCTCATACCCATTGCTTGGAGAGAGAATACACCCTTTGATCATGATACTTTAGAGGAGCTTGAGTATTTAGACACGCTTACATGTTTTGATGGATCAGAGGCTTGTCTCACAGTTCTCACTCTTCAGATTGAGACTTCATCGGCATCTCCTGTTGCTCTTGATTTTGTGCAGCAGAAAATCATACATCTTCCAGACATAGATACTTTGGACTCTTATGTTGTAGACATATCTTTCCTATTTGTTGAGTCTTATACTACATATTTGGAGGACTATTTTGAGGACATTCATCTCCTCTACCTTGACAGTCAGGTTATTACTGTTCACCCACCATTATCTGTGCATTCAGCGGTTGCATTTTAGGATTCTCCACATCAGTTTGGATTTGGCATCATTTGTTTCAGTTCAGACAAAGAGATTCTTCAGCATCTGATCATGGCACACATCCTGAGATAGACTGGTTCATCACTCTTCATAGGGTTTCTTTGACATCATCCTTTGGATTCATTTCTTCCCAAGGGGAGGAATATCATTTGCTGCTTTAGGATCTCCTTTTGGATTCTACATCAGGCATCTACCATTGTGATAGGAGTTTCTTCATTATGGGGGGACTTTAGTGTCTCATCCCTCTCTCATGGGGGGGATGATTGTACTTATGGTCTTGAGAGAGTCTCTTGAGCCATTTCTTTTCTGCATTTTTCTATCTCTTTTTGGAGAGGGGTTTTTCCCACTAGGTTTTCTTCTTTGTCTCCGGTTTACAAAGATTTCCTTGTATTGGGTACCTGATCAGGCCTTGTTACCAGGACCCATTTCTTTCTTTCATAGCTGTGCTAGGTTAGCTTACCCCCTGCGCTTCGCTTAAGGGGGGGTGTTAGAGTAATCATTAGTTTGCTTATTAATTAAATCATGTTGATTTAATTAATTAAGTTATCACTCTTTAGTGCTTAAGCTTTCTCTTAGGTGCATTAATAATTAATTCTTTTATTAATTATTAATGTGCAACCTAGCTTTTTTAGACTTTAGGGTTTTGTTCGCCTTTATAGGTTGAACCTTGTAATTCTTTTTCATTAATTTAGATTATAATTTTGCTCTTACATTTTGAGCAACTTCTAAGTTCTTCTTTTTCCTCCTTCTACTTCTCTCTTGTAACAGGTTATTTGCATGCAGGTATTCTTGGCATTCTGTGGATTTGTATTTCTCAAATCCTACAGGAGGAAGGAACCAAGTTTGAACATGGCTCATTTTTATCAGATAGTGAAGGGGAGATCCCCAAAGATGAGTACAAAAAACTCAAATAGAGTAATAGGTTCCACAAGATATTGGAATGGATAATTGATGACTATAAAGAAAAATACTTCCTCCATATAGCATCCACAGGTGTCAAATTACCTAAGGATTATGATGTGGAAAAGCTCAAAGAAAAGGAGGTACCAAATCCTATATCTATTCTCACCAAACAACTCAATTTAATGCAAACAGAGCTCAAAAACCTCAAATAGGAGAAAGAGAAACCTAAAACACAATACTCTTTGGACGCCATTTATCCATTTCCTTTTGATAATAGTATCACTGTGATCCCATTTCCTCCCAATGTGGCAAGACCAAAGTATGAAAATTACATGGGATAACATGACCATGTGAGGGAATTCTGTATTCTAAGCATAGAATACATGCACGAACCTACATACCTAATGCGACTATTTCCAGGAAGTCTAGGAGGTAATGTCATGGAGTGGTTCTCAAAACTAAACCCTAAGGTCAAAACATTCGAGGAGTTAATCCAATGATTCATCCAACATTACTCCTAAAAAATCCAACATGATGTGACTATGATGTACCTATGTAATACCAAATAGCCAACTGGTGAATCATTTACACACTTCCTACAAAGATGGAGGAAGATTTTTGCACGATATTCAAGGGCCATTCCCGAAACAGAGAAGATGAAGATCTTCATTAATAATCTAGTGCCTAAATTGAACTACGCTTTACAAATGTAAGACTCTCTAAGCTTCGACGGAATGATTAAAAATGACCTTCGTATTAAGGAAGTCATGGTCAAAAGGGGAGAGATCACCCTTCAAAACGAAAACAAAACCAACAACTCCAACTCCAAGCCTAAATGGTGGAAGCAAAACATGAATGTTGTTAATGACAGAGTGGTTGACACCTCTAACATTAATCCTAAACCTGAGGTGTTCAATCTAACTAATAGTATGCAAGCAAGAAAGGATGCTAAAGTCACGACCCTCATACCCAAGGCAAACAATGATAATAGCAAGGGTCGGACATGGACTTCAAAACCTCAAAGAACTTTCACTCCTTTGGGGGAACCTCTTGAGACCGTTCTGAAAACACTATTGGATAACAAAGTCCTCACAATCTCACATTCCAAACCGTGGGAACCAATGGTCAAACCCAGATGGTGGGATGATAATTGCTATTGTGTCTTCCATAAAAATAAGGGACACAAGACTAATAATTGCCTCAATCTTAAACATGTCATCCAAGACCTCATTGAAGGAGGTAAGATCAAAGTAGATGGACACACTACCAATGAGGATCATACAACATTCAACAAACCTTTTCCTAATTACAATCAAGGAGAAACATCTAAAGGGAAGAGTAATGAGGTAAACTACACCTATTCCAAAAATGACAATGTTATCAATATGCTAGACATTAAGACTGAGTCAATCAATGTGGTCACAATTGAAGGTGCCTCATTCCACTCAAATGTCATAACGTGGAGCCAAGCACAGGTCACGATCAAAGGACCTCCAAAACCAACATCGACATCCAAGGTTCCTATTGTAACTATTCCTAAACCATCAGCAAAACACGTGGTTACTATCCCTGGAGCAAGATATGACTTGGTAGACCAATTGCAATGAACCTCTGCCAAAATTTCTATTTTTGAGTTGCTCAAAATATCCACAGTACATATGGAAATCCTAGAATAGGCTCTACATGCTGCTAACATCCCAAAGAATATCGATATAGACAAATTCCAAGCGATGGTCAATCACATCTCCGCGCCACATTACCTCTCCTTTTCTGAAGAGGATGACAAATCATTGACCCATCCACATAATCAACCCCTCCATATTGAAGTCCTTATTCATAAGTCTCATGTTAGACGCATGTTGATAGATGGAGGCACAGTATTGAATATCCATACACTTGATCTAATCAAGAGACTGGGTCTCTCAGAACAAACAATTGACTCTAGAAGCAAGATAACCATCAAAGCTTATGATGAGGAAGAAAGATCCTCCAGAGGTCTTATTGTTCTACCTATCAGGGTCGGACCAATTGAGAGGAATGTCACATGTTAGGTACTGGATCTACCCTTAGCCTACACTATCCTATTAGGGAGAACATGGATTTATGAAATGCAAGCTGTACCATCTACTTACCACCAGTGCATAAAGTTCCCACATAATGGAGTAGAAGTAACGATCCCTAAATATGCTAACTACACTTGTAATAACATCAAAGCTGGTAGCATGATCCCACATAACAAGGAGGCTATGGATGCAATTTCTCCTGAACTACCAAGGACATGGTTATGAAGAGTTTTGGCAAAACCTTAAAACTTGAAGAAATGGGTATGGGAGAGTACAAGATGGACCTAACTCCCTCACTGACAAAGGTTTCGGTATCACCAAGATCCTATGGAAAACCTTCCTTGAAATTCACACCTACAACATCCAAAGAGCCAGAAGTACACAAATCAACTGGCATGGTAAAGACATCCACATCTTCTTTAGATAACACAGAAGAATAGGTAGTCTTGGACTGGCTTTACAAAGGAGAACCGGTAGAAGCTAAGGTCAAACATGTAAAGATATCCCCAGAATAGTATGGAAAGGGATGTGATTTCCTCAAGTAGATGACATACAAAGGTAAAGGACCTCTAAATGACACGGGACGAGGGCTTATTGAACCTATACCCATGGAGTTCTGGAATACCAGAGATAAAACAGGATTGGGTTTTAATACTAAAACTGATAAACCCGCTTCAAAAGAGATTCCACACTCAGATAAAGGGAGTGATGAAATAGACGAATTAGAGTAGTGGTCCTATGAGAGATTGTTACATGTTGGCACCCAGGACCCCAACTACCAAGGAGAACACTATGTACCCCGCTTTGAGGTACCACAAGATCTTCACATCCCTTTGCTAGAACAACCTCCCATTCAAGAGGTAGGAGAAACCATAGAAACAATTACTCAAGAGACACCCCGATAATAGGATTTACATCCTAACTAGGGGCAATTGGTCACAGTTTCACATATCCTTGATCTCCCACACTTTGATCCACAGGTAGCTAACCGGGTACACCAGATAACCATTGTTGAATACTTAAATAGATCCGATGATGAGGTTACTGACTCTCATGACTATGAATGGGAAGAGCTATCTGTCGCCACTGAAGATATTGGAATAGATACAATTCACATGTTTGCGGCACCCTCAGCTCCTCGTAAACAATTTGACACTCCTCCCAATAACACTAATAATCCTAAAGTAGAAGAAGAGTTCCTTCCCCCGATCATTGATAAAGAAACTGGTGAATACATAAGTCTAGAAGAATTTCATAGGCTACAAGCAAGAAGCCTCCTTTTACGAAGAGATGATGATGAGATTTCTACTGACGAGTTACTAGAGTTTGGTCCGCATATAACTAACAATGACCCTTTTAACGATGATCTAACTCTTATTGATCTAAACGTTGAAGAAATTAACTTAACAGACCATGTCATGTCAGTTAATGGTCTTGATGCTAACGTGATGATGTCCTTCCTAGAGACTGACTCCCTATCATTGGTACTTCCAGACTTAATTGATTGGACCAAGACCGATCCTACTCCTATCCTCAACTTTCCTAATGACCACACCCTAGCTTGTTATATCAATGCTTGTGAACCTTACCCTTCTTCCACCAATGCAAGGAGCGAGAACATGTCACAGGAGGATATCAGGTTTCTCAGTCAAAAGATGAAAAAGAAAAAGAAAAAGAGGACTGATGGTGAAAACCACTCTGTGGCAGTATCAGATCCCAAAATAGTAAAGAAAAAAGACATGTCCAATGGTGAAAACCTCTTAGAGGTGCCAAAGGATGAGACTCTTGATATCCTCCCTAAACACTTTCAGGAAAGGTCTTCAGTATTGATTGAACCAACACAACCAGTAAATTTGGGCACTGTTGAAAATCCTCAAATAGTCCACCTTGCACAATCTTTATCAAAAGAGGAGAAGACACAGTTCACAGAGTTCCTGAAAGAGAAGAAGATCAACTTTGCATGGTCTTATATCAATATGCCTGGGCTGGATCCTAATCTCATCATGCATCACTTATCTATAGCTCCCGGGATCAAGCCTATGAAACAAAAACTTAGAAAAATGCATCCTCATGTTGCATTATTAGTAAATGAAGAACTAGAAAAGTTGTTGAAAGCTGGATTTAGCAGAATCATTACCTATGCAGGATGGATCTCCAATGTGGTCCCCATATCTAAAACTGATAAATCTATCAGGATCTATACTAACTTCAGAGACTTGAACAAAGCATGTCTGAAAGATGACTTCCCTCTACCTAACATTGACATGGTCATAGACCTCACAGCAGGCTACTAGATGTATTCATTAATGGATGGATTCTCAAGCTATAATCAAATCAAAATTGCCCCTGAGGATCAAGAGAAAACTGCATTCACATGTGCATGGGGCACCTTTTGCTGGAATGTCATGCCTTTTAGGTTAAATAATGTTGGCGCAACATATCAAAGAGCCATGATGACTATATTCCATGACATGATGCACAAGAACATGGACGACTACGTAGACGACACATTGGCTAAATCCAAAGAAAGAGGTACTCACAATGCTAACTTAAGAAAGATCTTGGATCATATGGAACAGTTCCAACTTAGGCTCAACCCAAAGAAATGTGCCTTTGGGATCCAATCAGGGAAGCTCCTAGGATTCATTGTTTTAGCGAAGGGAATTGAGGTAGACCCTGCTAAAGTTAAAGCTATACTAGAGATGGCTCCTCCACGCAACATCAGTCAAATGAGGATGCTATAAGGGAGACTTCAGTCCATCAAGAGATTCATGTCCCAACTTGCAGATAGGGCACAACCCTTTACTAAATTACTACATAAATGGGTTACCTTCAAATGGGATGAACACTATGAAGCAAACTTTAGAGAATTGAAGGGATACCTGGCTACTCCTCCTATTCTTATGGTGCCTATTCATGGAAAGCCCCTACTCCTATACATTTCAGATACAGCTACATCCCTAGGAGTCTTACTGGCACAAGAGGATGAAACCAAGAAAGAAAGAACTATCTACAACATTAGTAGAACGTTGGTCACCTATGAGCTCAATTATAGCATTATTGAAAAAGCATGCTTAGCAGTCATCTTCGCATCACAAAAATTGAGGCACTACATGCTCTCTCATACAGTGAAGCTCATTGCTAAAATTGATCCTCTAAAGTACCTTTTGAATAGACAACATTAACAGGACATTTGGCAAAATGGGTCCTGATTCTAAGTGAGTTTGACATTGAATATGTAGAACGAAGAGCTATAAAAGGACATGTCCTTGCAAATCAATTGGTTGATTCACCACTCCGGGATGATGAACCTTTAACAATTGAATTCTCTGATGAAATGATCAAGCATCTAACTGAATATCCATGGAAGATGTACTTTGATGGTTCATTTACTCAACAAGGCTCAGGAGCAGGGGTTCTATTCATAACTCCTCAAGGTTACAAGATTCCCAATTCTTACAAATTGGCGTTTCCATGCACCAACAATATTTCAGAATATGAGGCATTGGTAAATGGTCTTAAGCTAGCTACGGAGTGGAAGATTGTAGAATTACACATATATGGTGACTCCCAACTAATTATCAATCAGGTCAATGGAGAGTATCAAATGAAAGATGAGAATTTGATGCCCTACAAGCGACTAGTTGATGACTTAAAGAATTATTTTGTCTTCATCACCTTCCAACAGATACCAAGAATAGAGAACAAAGTTGTAGATGCTATGGCAACATTGGCATCCATGTTACAACAGGAATAACATCAATTCTACTATGACTTCTTGGTGGAAGAACTATCCTATCCTACCTTCGACACTCCCGAATACCAGGTAATATGTGCTTTGAACACCCCAGACCAATCTCAGTATGTCAATATCGTTGCTTACCTTTCTGACCAAACCATCCCTAACAATCTATCCAGAAATGAGAAAGATCCCTGATTAGGACAACACCATGTTACGTCCTCATAACTAACAACCTATATCGATGAGGTCTCAAAGGTATGCTTCTTAAATGTTTAGAACTCAAAGAGTCTGATCTAGCATTAAAAGAAGTCCATGAAGGTGTATGTGGATCACACTTGAACGAATTTTCATTAGCAAAGAAATTGCTCAGAGTAGGCTATTACTAGCCTACGATGGAGAAAGATGCTATTCAATTTTCTAAAGCATGTCTTAAATACCAGACACATGCAAATCTTATCCATGCTCTTGCCAGAGAACTTATACCTTTCATAACACATTGGCCATTTCAGCAATGGGCCTTTGACTTGGCTGGACAACTATATCCCAATTCTTCAAATGGACACAAATTCATCATTACGGCCACTGAGTATTTCACAAAGTGGGTCAAAGTCATGTCGCTAATCAAAGCCACTGGCAAATAGGTAGCTATGTTCATTATGAACTACATTATTTGTAGATATGGGATACCCTCTTCAATTGTAACAGACAATGGGGGCCAATTTAAAAATCAAGCCATTGATGACCTTTGCGAGCAGTTCCATATCACTCAACATTTCTCCTCAATATATTACCCTCAAGGTAATAGACAAGCTAAGGCATCTAATAAGAATATTCTCAAGATTCTACACAGAATTGTGAGTAAGTCTGGCAGAGACTGGTATCTACAACTAAATCTGACACTATGGGCCTACAAAACAAGCATCAGAACACCAACTAAAGCCACACCATTTGCTCTAGTCTATGGCATTGAGGTAGTACTTCCTATTGAGGTTGAAATCCCATCTCTGCAGATATCTTTACAAGATCTGGTTATTGATGAGCAGTACCGCATAGATAGGGTGAATTCTCTGGACCTACTAGATGAGCGCAGACAACATGCATTTGATCACCTCAAAGTGTACCAAGCACATATGTCCAAAGGCTACAACAAGAAGGTCAAGCCACAAAAATTTGAAGTGGGAGATATCGTCCTAAAAGAGAATCCTAAAAACCAGCCTAACAGAGAGCAGAAACGAAAATTTGAACCTAACTGGCTGGGACCTTATGTTATCACTGCCACTTTTGGGACTAGAGCTTATCAATTAGCTACACCTAAGGGAGATGTTCTTCTAGATCCTATCAATACTCTACATTTGAAGTTGTTCTACGCTTGATGTTCGGCTAGCAGAGCCTATACAACTAAAAGTTTTTACAAAATACCAAAAACATTCAGAAAATTGATCCTGAAGAAATCCAAAAGCAATGGAAAAGGTCCTATAGGAAGAGTATCCTTGGTGAAAACCTGGCAAACAGGCACCTTAATACTACAAAAACATTCAAAAAAGCAAAAATAGAAAAAAAAATGAAAAAGAGAAAAGTGCCTTGATGTGCACCTGGTAAAACAGGCATCTTGGTATCAAAAAGAAAAGAAAAGATCTTGCCAAGTGGTGAAAATATGGCAATTAGGTGTCACTTGTGTTCTACGCTCCATCTATCAATGCACTACTGATACTAAGCCTTCATAATTTTACCTATGCTCAAACGCTGACTTCATTTCCTAAATGGCTATCTTATCCTGGCATGGGATTTGTCTATATTTACGTCTTAGGAATGAGTCATTCTGCACTAGGGGCATCTTTTCTGGCATGGTAGGTTGCAGTTGCTAGGTTGCTCTAGGATGGTTTGCCTCACGGACGTAATGTTTCTTAATACATGCAAAACAAAGTCACTTTCCAAAACAAGGGTGTCTTTTGAAACATCACATATCCAGACATGACATTTACATTAACGGAGTTCCTACAAGGCTATATTGGATCACAGACATGGTCGGATTATCCTATCAATGCACAGGCATGGAAACACCATATTGCTTACATTCCAATCTTCCGATTGATGAATCTTTACTGTGTTTGACATATGAATGAACAAGTACTACTTAAACACACAGTTTGATATTGGTTTGTTTATGATTCTTTCATCGTCCTGATGATGTTTTCAACTAGGGGCATCTAAGTAATTATATATTTTATTTGAGTTATTATCAATTGATAATTTATTATGTCTTCTTAGTTACTCAATGACGTATGCACAAAGACAAAGAGTCACAAGGATAGGGGGCATAATGTTTTTCTTGATTTTCTGCATGTGGTGATTATTCCAAATGATCCTATAAATCTCACCTAACTTGGATGTTTATGGTAAGAGCTGCCACTATGGGTGGATAGCCGCATATATCTCGATCTTTGTTATGTGTAAACTACGGTGAGGTTGAAACAATTTCCTTGTCTTTTTTTTTTATCCAGATTCTCACTAAGGTATACGAATCATAATGTACCCAAGGATATGAATTTTCAAGGTCATTGTGGGTCCAATATCTTGCCTTACTCAGAATCTGGTATATTAAAAAGAAGGTGACTATTTTGTTATCCTGGCTTCTATGCCTTGATGCCTAAGTCTATTTCCGATATTTCAATAAAATATATTATTCATACTTTCATAATATCAGTGGGTATTAGTGATGGTTGTACTATCAGGTGGTATCTGTTTTGAAAGAGTGCCCAATGATGATAAAAAGCTATACATTTGCATACCAGTGACAAAGTCCTAAGAGTCTTCATATCATTACATTTTTGACAATTGCATGGGATATAAACAAGAAAGGAGAAACATTACAGGCATTATGAGCTCCAAATTAATTTAATTTTCTTCTCCTAAAAGTCAAGTTAATCACATCATCCATATTACTGATATATCTATCATTGCACATCCATAGCATACATTTTGCATTCATAAAAAGAAGCAACATGAAAATACCAAAACAAAGCATCCATGTATTGCATTTTTAGTTTTTACATCCTAAGTGCATCCATACATCTATTTTGCATCAAGGAAATCAAAAACATGCATTTGCATCTTTACACGAGTATCATTTAAAACATATTTATATCACTGATCAAATCATAAAATGATGTCATCATCTAAATCTAACTCATCAAGAGACCGAGATATCATCACATGTGCAAATCACATCTATCACATCTATCAAGGGAAAAAGAACGCATGAAAACATATTAGAATCATGAAGCTGCATTTTATATATATATATATATATCACCACATGGTATAGATCAAAATATGGAGCAGTATACATACAAAATGTCAGAGTATCAGTAAGACAGAATGAATCAGGTATACATGTATGAATGTCATATACAAAAAAAAAGGATCTCAGCAGGATCCAGATATACAATGTGAACTCAGATATACAAAATATGACAATATAAATCAGCTCTGGCTCCCCCCTCTCCCTGATCTAGAGGAGGAGGAGGAGGAGGTACAAATGGAGGTGGAGGAGGCATCGCCCCCTCAAACTGCTGGGCTAACCATGAAAAAGATACTCCCTTTGGAATTACCGCATGGTAAAGAGCATAATAATATGTAGCCCTCTATCTATGATGTGTAGCTATATGGGCCTGTATGTCTCACTCTACGCGGAGTCTCTCCATCTGCCTATTCTTATCTATAAGCAAGGCATCTGATATCGCCAGTCTAGAATCTACTGCTGTAGCCCTAGCCTCTGTTGCTATCGCTCTGGCCTCTAAAGCTATAATCTGAGCTCTAAGCTACTCTCTCTCTCCTGCTCACACTGAGACAGCCGATCCCCATCCCTGCCTGAATCCTGCCCTGAGGCCCTGTCTTGTGGTCTGTTCGGCTGTCTCTATGGCTGTTGTCTCTGTTGTCTTTACTGCCTCTGCTGCTCTCCT
This sequence comes from Thuja plicata, assembly GCA_018584345.1. NCBI lineage: Eukaryota > Viridiplantae > Streptophyta > Pinopsida > Cupressales > Cupressaceae > Thuja > Thuja plicata. The sequence continues at coordinate 440,310 of MU223245.1, forward strand.
GTAAGTAATGGACCAGGATCGATTTGAGGAGCAAAAAACCTAAAGTGGGTACGTTGACCCTCCCCACTCCCACTAGCAACCTTTGCATGGCCACCCACTGTGCCACCACCCCTATCATCTCCATCATCGTCATCATCAAGAGGAGGACACCTGCCATCCCTTCCATCTTGACCTCCATGTCTGTCGGCAACCTTGTCTCTCTGTGCTCCTCTCCTACCTATGGCAGGACGATCCTCTGGATCATAATCTAATGGGTCCTCTATGCGAGGAATGATCTCCTCAGGTACAGTGAAATGAGGAAACGAGTACTGGAGCATCTCCATGACATATCCATCAAAAATACCTGCATCAGCAACATCAAGGCGGGGACCCCAGTCTACTCCCACCATATCCTAAATCTCCTGGTGCGCTATCTCATACCTCAATTGCGCACCCCACAATGTTGCCTCATCCCAGATCTGTGCATACACAGTGATATCCTGTATCCTGCCCTGCCATCGACCATACTGTCTCAGCACTCGAGTGTGAATGAACCACTCCACCACATATCTGGTCTTCCCAATGAGATATCAGCTCTGAAATAGATAAGGTACCTGTCATGCATCCGAGGCACACTCCTTGCAAACTATATATGGTCGCCAAACGACCTCAGTCGTATCGTCGAAGAGTCGACGCCAATACTCAACCTTGCCCAGATGGGGGTGCTGAATAAGACCTACATACATGTATACATAGGACTGCTCAGGTGATCGTTGTCTATCTACAATCAGCCATGTAACAGGGATGTGCTCCCAGGCCTAGATCTGAAGAATAAGAATACCAATGGTCATGCTCCAAGTATAATGGTATACTATCTTGTGAAGCTCTCGATACATATGGGCTAAAATATAACTGCCCCTTGAAAATCTCTGCTTATGGGTGACCATCTGCTCCAACATGTCTACCCATCCAACCATGAATCCATGTTGACCTTTGTCGGGCATCAAGATGCCACCTATCAGACCTGCTAAGTACATAGATAAATGATCATAACGATCGACCATATAATCCCATGATGGATATCTGCGATCAATAGTGTCATCCTGGAAGTATCGACATGTAGCACCAATCGCCACATCAACCGTTGACTTGAAACGCACCAATCATCAGAACCTGAAGTATCTGCCATACATCCCCTAGAGTCACTGTGATCTCCCCAGTCGGTAGGTGGAAGGTGTTGTGCTCTGAGTGCATTCTCTCGATAAGAGCAGTCAACAACCCTCGGCTTACCCCTATCTCGGGTAAACCTATCAACAAACATAATTCACATCAGATCACGGTAGTTTGCTCATCATCTGAATGCAGTCTAGACAATGCAAGCGCACGACTTGGGTAGGTGTCGCAAAATGCGACTACCTCAAACTGATTCTATTTTGACAAGCACAACCATACATTAATATTCTATCTACAACAAAGATGCAGATTCCTAAACATATAAGTAATTCAAGGTTCGCAACACACAAACCGATCCAAAAGATTAAATTTCTAAGTCTCATAACCAGATGTGATTCTGAATCAGCAGGGTGTGATCTCCTTTCCTGGATACGATCCTAGAAAAATAGGATGCGATGGAGACCACAGGGTGCGATCCCTGAAAAATAGGATGCAACCCTAAATATCAGGTATGACCTTTCAAGGACAGGGTATGATACAAAAGCAAAATTCAACAAAAATAAAGACAAAAATAATGCAACTAGATACGATCCAGAGTATCCTAGATACAACCCAGGAATCCAGAAAAACCGAATGCGATCTGAGAAATACTGGATGCGATACGGGTTTTGCTGGTTGCGATCTAGAATACTGGATACAACTCAAAATTCAACTGGCTATAAAAGCTACAAAAATGCATGAAATTGAAACTCACAAAATTCACAAGGTAGTTTTACGAGCACTTACTGGAGGTGGGTAGTCGGTTGGGCACTGATGTCGATGGCTCATCTCGAAATGATGCTTCCTCATAGTGACTACCATCTTCTCTGCAGAGCTCTCTGAATTACTATGGAGGAAAGTGAAAATGAATAGTGAAATGGTAAATTTTGAGGCTTATATTGGTCTTTTGAGCCATTTAGGAGTTCTGAAACTCCTCCCAGGAAATTGCAACTACATTTCTATTCTCTTTTTAGTCAATCGGGAACCAAATTGAAGGTGCCTAAGATGTTTTCAACAGCACTGCCATTTTTGCGACAGTTTCAAAAACTACGGATTTGCTTCATTTGTTCTACAAATCTATTAATACTGCACATTTTATCATAAATCTTGGTCTAAAATCATTTTATCAATCTCATCACTCACATTTTTCACGTAATTAACTTGGAACTAGTGTGTTTATTTTTAAACACACCATCTTTTTCCACTTCTACTTCATTCTTTCTTGCCCTAACCGCTTCCTGCAAGTGATACGTTCTTTCAACTGAGGAGATTTTATTATTTTCCTTTGATTTCGTTCCCGAGGGGGCATGATCACACCATCATCAATTATTTTTTTGCTCAAAACAACATTAAAAATGACTTTGTTATCAAACAAACTAGGGACATGACAGTTTCCTTGACTAAGTTAGAACTGTTGGATAGAAAGCTTTGGTTGTCATAAGATGGATATCTTGTGTTTCCTCATTTTAAAATATTTTTATTAAGCTCCTAGCAGCTTCTTACTGACTTTTGGATGACAACCAAGTTCGGAATCAGTATTATCATTCTTTGGACGACAACCAAGTTCATAATTGGTATCTTTAAGATCTTTTATTGATCTTTGGACGACAACCAAGTTCAAAATCAATTCTATTAGTTAGTTTGATCAGGTACGAGACTGATCTTATCAACATTTCGTTCGACAACCAAGAATGGAATTCTCAATCTTTCTGAAGTCAAAATAAAAAAATTTCTTTGAATCAATGTGTTGTTTGCACATCAATTCAAAGAGGGGCAAATGTAACCACCTGAATTTGGTTTGTTCCAACTATGGACCCTATTTGCCCTAAGTGTGATCATACCCCCAATTATATCCAAACGACCTTGTTACTGCTTGGCATAATTCTTTTAAAATCAAATTTAATGTCCTAGGTGATTTTTATCACTAAATTATATTAATTATTATAGCCAATTAAATCAAATCAAATTCAAACATGGCTATAGTATTTAATTATAAAGGAATTAAATAAATCCCTAAATTAATTGTCCATTTGCAAATAACGCATTCCCCTAGCCTATTTAATTTAATTAAAATGATTATAGTCCCCTTAATTATTAAAAAATAATAAAATGCTTAAATAATTAATTTCTATATTTTAAATGAATTAAATAAGTTTAATTTATTTCATTTATATTCTCTTAAACCCCAACCTAACCTATCTCAACCACTTCTACCCTGAGTTCTAACCCATCTCAACCTACTCCCCCATGCTAATCTAATCCTAATTCTAAATTCTACCCTAACCCACATATTAATGTTGTCACATTCCATTAAGGAATGATTAACAACTCAACCCACTTGAGAAAGTCAACTTTCTTAAGCATGACTTCTCTAAAAGACCAACTTGCCAAGTTGAGCCTTACACCCTACCATGCCTCTTAAATGAATTTCATTAATGAATATTCCCTCTTGCCCATCCCTCATTAATGCCCAAGGCATTAATGGCTCTTACACCTCATTAATGACCTTAGGGGCTCCATTAATGAACCCTCTCTCTCTCTCTCTCTCTCTCTCTCTCTCTCTCTCTCTCTC
>MU223245.1:454009-540931 GCA_018584345.1 Thuja plicata
GCGCACACACACACACACATGCACGCACGCACACATGCACACACACGCACACACACACACACACACACACACACACCATAGATAAATTAATTATAATTCAAACATGTTTGATAAATCAAGGGAGGTAAGTATGATTAACTGAGAATGCTAACAAACATGTGTTGAAAATAGATTTGATAGGATATATGTCTTACCTTAAAATACACTAAAGGTGGACTTTGGTCACATTGTTGTTGTAAGATATAGATAAATTTGGAATATGGGATTGGATCTAATGTTTGAAGTTCACGACAAATAAAAGCTAAGAGCCTGAAGACACGATACATGGTTGCAAGTGAACTGCGTAGAAATTTCTATAGCATAATTGTATCTTTGAAAATAATTAATATGTAGTACAAAGCACCCCAACATGACACATATTTATAGACGACCATGTTGGATGCCCAAATATGTCATGTATTTATTGAAATCATTTGCCTTTGCACCAAAAGCTTGAACTTTCAATGCTCGATACAAATGCCAGATTTGACCCAATCCACAGGAGATGGTTAAGCCATGTCACAAATCTCCAAGGAGGTGCTGACCACCAAGTCAACAACAATCTCCCCCTTAGCACCGAATGAGCCTTCAACACCCACTGAAGGAGACTCAAACCTGTGACCCAAGGCTCTGATACTAATTGTTGGAATCATTTGTCGTTGCACCAAAAGCTCAAACTTTCAATGGCCGATACAAATGCCAGATTTAAACCAATCCACGAGAGGCAATTAAGCCATGTCATGAACCTCCAAGGAGGTGCTGCCCACCAAGTCAATAATATCATCATTCTATACGTTGTATGCATGCAACTATTGAAGAAAGAGCATGCATGGCTCAAAATTTCACTTGCTAATGCAACTGCAAAAATACTAAACATGCAAGATGTTTGTCTTAAATTGCTATCTTAATAACCATTCTCCTCAACGTGCAGGGCATGAGACTTCATGCAAAGTATTATCCTCAACACACAAAGTGCCTAACTCATGTAAGACTACAACCTGTCAACTTCAAACACACTTGCACAAGCACTACTGCAACTTGCCAATTGTAATGACATATACACATGCAAAACTCCAATATATGAATTGCAACCACACTACCAAAGTGGCTACATTCCATGCAAAATCAACATGAAATTGAAAGTGCCTACATGCACAAATCCACTTATAAATTTTACCTTCCAAACTTGACTCATCCTTTGAAAAAGAAATGAGAAGTTGTAGTTCTCACAATCTAACATGAGATAATTAACAATTATGACTCAAGCCAACTCAAACAAAGTGGGATGCCTACCTCCTAAAAAATAGGAACCTTGTCATGTATGCTACTTAACATGTATGAAGACATCTCAAGTTGCCACTCCCACAAATGCCATCATCAAGTGCACAAATAATTAACTTAAGTAGACAAACACTAGGATAAAATAATTAACAAACCACCAAATCAAATGGTAGGACATGCAAAGGTTGAGACATAGTAATCCCAAAACTCATAAGATTATATGTTGATGTTACAATGTAGAACAATCATTTAGCACCCATAAATGATATTGCCTAATGTATATTTGTACAAGGGAAATTAGTGGTTCTAAAAAGTATCATTGGGGCATGCTACAACAAAGGGTAAGAGTTCATTGTTAGTAGCCAAGACTTAAGATAGGTTTAATAATTATTAAAACAACTCATAAAACAAAGATGTTAGATATTAATGTAGAGAGAGTAGCATAAAATTAAACTTGCAAAATGTTAACGACTAATATGCAAACACATTGTCCTATTCATTGGTTGTGTTATTGTGCTATTACATTATTTTAGAATGAATCAAGTTGATGTCTTAAAATAGAAGCACAACAAATTAATGACTTTATCTTCTCTAGATAATAGAAACAAAGCACAACATACTCTAAGATAAACAAATCCTCTAAAAGTTGAACTAAAAATAATTCTAAATTAAATAATGTAACATAACTAACTATTGCAAGCTTCTGCGATAAAAAACTGTGTTGATTTTTTCTTTTAATGTTTCAGATCACTCTCTACTTTTTTTTGTTCCTATCCCCGATGAAAGATCACAAAGAAATTTATAATCTAAATTCATACTCTATGAAAAACTTATTCCTAGTATAACTAAATATTATATTATAAATTTAAAATTAACTACTAACATAAAATATAATTGATTAACTACCAACATAAAATATAATTGATTAACTACTAACTAATCCCACGTACTAAAATTCTCGTACACAATAACTTTAATAAAATCAAAAGAAAAAATCCCACTTCCCTCTCCCAACATATTTAAGTGTATCTCCTGAAATTTAATTCCAAAAACATCAATGTGACTATTCGAATGAAATCTTATTTACAAACAAACAAAATAAAATTGCAGTCCTGCAATATGGTATTAAAAACAATAAAAAGTCCCTAAACCTTGGGCACAATTATCCAGGTGGCAATCTAAGTTCTTTTTGATTGATATATTGATCCAGTGAAAGCTTATAAAAAGAGCTGCATAGACCACATGTGGTCCAGGTCATCTACCACGCAATCAACATAGTTCCTCATAAAACAAGGGCAAAATTCCTCTTCAGGTCTCAAAAACAAAAGGCCTCGATTAGGAAATCACGGGTTCAACTCCCGCGTATTCACTCAGAGGACAAACCAGAGCTTTTTAACATGCGCCCGCCAGCCAAGGAAAAAAAAAAGAAAATCCTCGCATATCACTTCAAAATTTTCATATTTCTGAGCAAATCCGCTAATTGTTTTCTTCGATCTGTTCACTCGTATCCGCGGCCGTGGACATCGCGGGCAAATTCACCCAAAATTTGAGCTTGTTTCACCCCTAGGGTTTTCGCAGGTACGTGGAACCACTCTTTTCCCTCGAACTCGATGTTTGCTCGTCCGTAGTCTTTCTTGTTTTGATATAATTCATGTCTGAATTTGCTTTGGAGGGTTTATATTTTATTCTAGTTTAAAATTAGGGCACGGTGGAAATTTTGAGCTAGTACTGTTTTCGGGTCGCGACGTTCGTTTGAGCCGTACAATGCTTGTTCGGGGTGTTTTTTTGCGCTAGGATTGTAGAGCGTGTGTTTGCTTTAGCTATATCTTTTTCGGGCTCAAGTGTTCGAATTGGTGATTTTTGTATGCATTTAGTTAGGGCTTTCTGTTTCCAGCTCGTTATTGTGGCATACGTGTACTCGTTCGGTTGGACTATGTTTGTGCTGTAAATTGAACTCGCGACTACCGGCTGATAGTTGCTGCACACTTGAGGAATTGGAATCGCAGTGTTTGAGGGCACGCCCTAGGTCATAGAGTCTACGTTACTCTTGTGTGTGAAATTGAAGTGGCGTATGGGACTGTCAGTTGTCATTTGAGTTCACGTCATGAGTCTTCGATGGAAATTGCGACCCACTTGCAAAAGTCGGAAGTGCATTTTTCTTGTTCTTTCTCTGGCGATAAAGTCTCATGTATATTGGTCTATAACAATTGATTGTATTATGAATGGAACTGTAAAATGACTGTTGAAGGTGAGTTTGTGACCTCCAACTGGCAGCTGCCCTAGTTGTCGTGGGCATCTTTACTGATTCGGTCATTGAATTGCTGAACTAGCAGCTTGAATATTTGTTTGATCTCAATGTAACATTTAGGATGTAGAATTTATGCCTGCAATAGCTATTTTTATTCCAAGTAAGGTTTGGCTACTGGTAAGCATCTCAGGTTTGGACATTTGCTGATTAATTGATGATTTGCATGTATGGATTGTATTGTACTGATTAATGTGGAAATACAGGAACCAATAGACGGTATGAGTGCTAGCAAGTGAAACTTGTATATGCTGACTATGCAAATCTTTTAGTTTTAGCCACTTGCCTTAATGATTTCAAGTGTTGCAAAGCCTGTAACAATATCTAGAGAAAGCTATGTTAAGTAATTTGTGTATCAAATTATTATACAAAGAGCTAAAATACATGTTTAAGCTCAACAATATTTAATAGTTAAAACCTATCTTAGTTGCCATAATTCCAAGAAAAATTCTACTCATTATTTTTTTTGGGTAATTTAAGGAGATTTTATTATGGAGTTCTCACTAAAAAACACTATACAAATGTATTTTGTACAACATATTAAAAACTAAAAAGGCACAATTTTTTGCTACATCATATAATCTAGAGCTTTGAAAGAAGTCTTTATTCCATTTTGTTGCACCATGATATATGGTTGATGATGGACTTTAGTGAAACCAAGCTTCTACGTAACAAATCTCGAGGTAAAAGAGGCCCCAAACTAACCAAAATTAGATGTGTAGATTACTAGCTACAACTACCATCAAGGAACAAAAACAAACTACCAAGACCAATAAGTAATATTATTGGTTAAGCATATAATACTGACATTAACAACTCAAATGCGACTTTTACTACTAAAATTTTAAGTATTTGCGGCAAGTAATTGGTGATTATCTTGCGAATGGGTTCAAAGGAACTTAATGGAGTGAAATTTTTGATACGAAGAGATTTTGAAGCAGAGACAATAATGCTCTTGAGTACAATATCTTTGTTAATACAAAAATGTAACACGAGGTTCAAACAAATGGGAAATATATTGGAGTGAAAAGACTCGGTGAAAATACAAAATACACTAGAATTTTTTCTTCAAAATATTCCAAAGCGTGTAGAATTTTGTTCACATACGACTTTTGAGTTTGGGAGTTTCATACGTAGGGCACCTTTTTTTATAGAGAAAATGAGTATTTTTGTTCAATTTGGAGGTATTTTGCTACCACATTTTGATTATGATAATTATTGTGTTAGTTGCCTCAACAACTCCAAGCTTTGTGTCCTTGCTACCTACAAAACTAAATTGATTTGGATTTGGACCAATGTGGCACTTGGAAGAGACGCTAACTTGTTCAATGTGTTGGATACTCTTAAGTAATGCATATGTTATCATCTATGTTCTACCAAGTTTTTGGGAAGGGGGGATTCCTTTTTCGGATAACTTCTTTAGATTTGGCAGAGGATGATAATTAAAAAGTAAATAAAATTCAAAATATAGGAAATTTTGAATATTATCCATTATATAACCATATTATGAATCAATAGAGCTGAATTAAGAATTCACAAAAGTCAACATACAAATTAACAAGATTTCAATGTCCAATTTTTTGAATTTTAATTATCAATGTACACATGCAATGAAATAAAAAGGTCAAAAGGCTACAACTACAAGTTGACAAAGTGTAGATAACTGGATCTATTGTTATTATGTGTAGCTTTTGGTAATAACTGCGTGAGTTTATTTCCTCGACATTTCGGATCAAACTACATGATCCATCATTAGGAAGAAGAGAGCAAGACAAGAGAACATAATGGTCTATTGTTGCCATGCCTTAGCCTATTCTTCGCCTAAATCAAAATTAGAGATTGAATTAGAGTCACTCCCAAAATGATGGACTACCTTGTTCAGTGGATCCCCGCTCAATCCCTGCTATGCCTCATGAATTTGTATGGCTTATTTGGGATCAACAGGACTACCTTGTTCAGTGGATCCCCGCTCAATCCCTGCTATGCCTCATGAATTTGTATGGCTTATTTGGGATCAACATCCCATCATATAGTTGTAGATTGCCAATAATCAAGAATTTGTTGGTTTTGAAGTTGTAAGACACTATGCATGACCACTAACTTTTTAACACATCGAGTGGTTAACTTATTTTTCTTGGTTGACTGAAATTGTATGTGGTTCAATTCATCTTTGCAATGGTTAAACTGGCAACTTGTGAAAGGAGATGATTGGCAAGCATCTACAACTTTGGTGCATCTTTGCCATGCCATGTCCTCTATTCAATAGGGTTGGATTGAGCTAATACAACATTATTTGTCCTCACTTCTGGTTTGGTAAATGTAGGATCCCAAAGATTAACAAGGAAAACCAGTTTGTTTTAAGTATGGTTGCCTCATTGCTATATATCTTTTGAAGGGCCTTTATGATCTCTTCTTTCACCTCTTCATCATCAAGAGACACTCTGTTAGGTCTTAGTGAATATCGCTGGTATTTAGAGCATAGGCTGCATATGAGGTGGGGTATTCAAATTATTCAACTTGCACATTACAATGGCTTGATATGCTCCTCGTACAATCCCAAATTAGGATCCCTTCTGTGGAATGGTTTGCTTCATCTGCGCAAGCATTTTGTCAAATGTCTTCTAAATCTCTCCAATACTAAGAGAGTCTGTATCAGTATATCTAATGAACCTCACAATAGGTCAGGCTGTAGAGAATGACTAACCATCCCTTGTTTTTACTTGCTTTCTCGTATGATTTTTTAATCATACCAGAAGTGTATCTTTTTAACTGTTGGGAACAACTTTGAAGATTTTTCCTACTCGTCATTACATTTTCAAAATGTCCCGAGTGCAAGAATAGCTGGAAATTCCATGGAGATGTGTCCTCATGGAACATAAATTATTATTGCATTTTTGTATCCCTTGTTACAAGTGTATTTTCAAACAACACAAGGGTGTTTGTCTCAACTTTCTTTTGAATTCTTTTAAAGAAATTATTGGGTTATTCCCATGAACTGAATATAGATCACCCCTGATTACATCATTTTGCAAATCTATTGAGATTTAAAAAAATTACAAATAACGAGTGTGCTTCATACTTGTTGATGATCATATATCTTTTATTCTATATTAGTATTACTCTCTTGTTTTGGTGCATTCATTTAATAAATAGGGTTAGATTAAGTTGCATCTGATTATTCTTTATATGTTTTTTGTATTTCTTCCATCTCCTTGTAAGTTTAATTATTTCCATTCAGGCATGACTTCCACTTGCTTTCCTTTTGATTGTATTTCTTAGTTAAAAATGGCTATAAATCCTTTTTTTGGTGAAGTTTGTGGCTATGTTATTGAATTGGATAATAATGTTCTAATAGCTATTTCTTTCCATCTAGTAGATAAGATTATGGAATTGTTCTTGCATGCAAAACTTACATAGAATTGCTATGATTATTGTTTTTGTAATTTGAAATATTAATACATGATATTTAATTACTATAGTGTGGTTTGAAAATCTACCAATTTTACTAAGCAAGAAAATACATATTATGTTCTAATGTTTAATAAAAGCAATAGTGATAGAACTTGTTATTAATACTTGTAAATATTAGTCGATGTAGTATTTTAATTCAATTTTAAATGACTTAGCTAATGGTTTTTGTGAAATTTAACTGTTGAGAATTAAAATGTTCAAATAAATCAATTGTTATCCAGTTGATGACATTGGCCTTTAAAATATCCTCTTTCTCTGTTGATGTCTAGTGGAGTCAATGCAAAATTCTAAATGTATTTGCATGGTTTGAACAACATAATAACTTATCAAAGTGTATGCTTTTAGCTTCTGTAGATTTACCTTTAGCTAAACCATAATTTCTTTTATTGATTAAATTTAAGACATTTGTTTAGAATTTTACTAAAAATTGAACAGTAATAAATTTCTTAATTTGTTCAATATAGGCACTTTAGTGTAATATCAACATTTTTCCTATGTTGTGAAAATATTAACTTATAGAAATCAGATTGATGAATACTTTGAAGTTTTGAACAATTATTATTTGTAATTTCTTATAAAAAACATGTTTATACTTTCGAATATAAAATTGTTTGCAACTCTAAGTATATAGTAATCATCTTTTAGCTATTGTGTTTCTTCTTGTTGTAAATTTTTAAAAGTTTAATATAACTATAAAGTGTCTGTGAATTGAGAGTTAAGCATCCATATTTGATGGTTTAAATTAATTAAACACTACATATTCCTGGGCATGTTTTGGACTTCTTGACATAGACACATCACCTTATGAATTTTCAAGTCCTCACTACATGTATCAAAAGTATATCACTAGTTTTTATGAAAAATGATGGAAGAGGCATTGAGGTGCACATCAAAATTTAGTTTGTATTACAGGAAACAACTGGACCAATGGTTGTAAAGTCACATTTTGATAAAGAAAATTATCATATAAGCATATATAAGTGACGGGTTTGCAAACGAAAATATTCTATCAATACTTAAGGTCTACATCAAATACGATTGTGGGTTTCAAGTTTGCTCAACAACCAACAAAGATTTATAAACTAGCAAAGAGCTTTTTGTATAGCCAATTTCTATTGTGAATGTCAATAATCATGCTTGCAAAAAATGATTTCTCAGTTCATCAAACAAGATTCTGTGTATGATTTCTATAAGATTTATTCTATTGCTCCTAGAAGTTGGTTTCATTGACTGCAAACCATTTGCATGTGATGTAGTTCTAAAAAGATGAGATACATTGGGAAACTTTGAAATGAGACCTTAATGATAGGAAAGATATAGTCCCTCTAGTATGGTTATATAGAAATGGAAAGCTTCATATACACATGAAATCGCGAAGAAGCAAGTTCTCATATAAATGGGCGCCTTTCTCTCACTATTGCATGCTTAATGGACTTTTGCCAGGCTGTACAAAAAGTTGGAATGCTGGTAGGAACAATATTTTTATTAATGTTTGTTGTGCAAGATAAAGAGATTTTAGATTTAGTGCACAATGCACCTGAGTCTAAATTTATAGAGCCAAATAACATGGTACACAATGAAGGAACTAAATTGTGAAAAGATTTGTGCGTGAGAACCCCCAAATTGTAGTTACCTTATACATGGAAAAGATGATGTGATGTAGAAATATCAAAAGTATGAAAAGACTGATGAAAATTTGAATCAGAAATTCTCCTTTCTGCACCACCCTTATGCGTAGCAACTCTTTAAAACAAACCTGGACCACGGAAGAAGACTTCATAAGCACCAAATATGAGGATGCCAGTTTGCTGCAGGTTCTTGGTGAAAATTTCAGGAGAACAAAACAAGTTTTGAACAAATAACCTTTTTAATCAAATTAGAAGAATATTATTGTAGAAAATAAGAATGAGGTTTAGTGGTATTGCTAAGGGAGTTATCTATTCTTTGTAGGTAAAGGTTATGTTTTGCAGGCAAAGATCTTTAGACTTTGTTGATGGACTCATAAGATGACTTTTCCATTCACTATTTATAGTACTTATACCTGCATAGTACACAAACATGTATCTATGTGTATATGCATGTGCATTTCTCTGTGTGTGTGCCTGCGTGAATAGCTAACTGTGTCCATGTGATACACAATAATTGCCAAATTGTGTACCTGTTGTCTACTCTCACACATGCATACAAAGTGTTGCAACATTGGAAAGAAGCAAGCTTATGTTCACATTTTTTGATTTCCAAAATATTTTTTCATATTAATTCTCTTTCAGATGTCAGATTTTGGTGATATATGTATAATTGGAAAGCTTTTAGACAGGTCTGGATCCTGAAGCTTATATGTCGTACTAGAATGTTATTTTTTAACTTTTTAGTTAAGAACATATAAAGTCCGCCTTTCAAAGAAGCTTTTCTACAACCACCTAACCTGCCAAGTTTAAATCATTCTACCATGGATACCATCCTGCAAATGCACATGGAAACTTAATGTTGGTGTAAATCATAAACAGGATGTTTTGAGGAGTTGCATTCCCGGTTGACTTGGAATGACTTTAAGTGGTTGGTGTTGAGTGGATTCCAATTTTAGTTTTCTGAGAAGGCTTCTTTTGTAATTGTGTATGAGGGTGGTGGTCTGAATTGAGTTTAGTGTCCTTATTGAAGACCTAACAATGAAATTGTGTATGAGAGTGATGGTCTAACTTGAGTTTAGTGTCCTTACCGAAGACCTAAAAATGATGTAAAGAACCCTTTTAGTTTTCTATAACTTGTACGCTCTATACGCATCAATTGACAACTTCTTCAAAATACTTATTTTAGTTTTGGGCAGTCTCATCTACGACGTCTTTTGGTAGTCTATTATTATATATTCCAAGTTAACTTGAAGTGTGATTTGCCTTTCGCTTTTGGCTGCTATGGACCTATTAGTTCCTTCTCACTAACGTTTATTGTACTTGATAATTTTAGGAGATAAAGCCTCTGTTGCTAGTTGATGGAGCCGTGAGAGTTTGTACAAGAACACATGGAACAGAAGTGTAGTGTGTTTTTGGGGACTGCATTACATCAGTGAAAGGAATATCCTGTACCCAACCCTGGGTTTGAACACGTGGTCAATGCAGAAAAAGGTTCCATGGGCGGAGGTGTCGGTGGTGGGGTGGGTATAGATAGCGAACCCTCTCCACGCCGTGCAGCCATCGAGAAGGCTCAAGCAGAGCTCAGGTAGAAGTGATTCAATTTGTGTGGTACTTCACATCCCTTAATGCCTCTACTATGTTTTCTGTCTTACTGAAATGTTAGAGAAATGCTTGCCTTCCTCTCAGGCTGGAGTTTGTTGTTCGTGAAGAACGTAGAAGGGAGCTAGAGTTTTTGGAGAAGGTAAATATGAATTGATAGTTGATTTTATCATTGCTATTATCAGGTTTGCTGACAATAATTCAGTCTGCTTGAGCATACATTTCTATCTTTTCTTTCAGGGAGGGAATCCCCTGGATTTTAAATTTGGAGAGCCAACCTCTGGATTTCTTTCGCCATCACCAACGGATCCACTGGCTGAGCAGTATCTATCAAGGTTTTCTTCAGGCTTATTGCCTCTTCCAGTTTTGTTTGAAGCTAGCTATGCTATTGTCTAAAAGCCAATTTGTCAGGTGTAACATGGCATTTCTTGTATAGCATACACCCCCTTGCTCATATTTGACAAGGTTTTCTTCAGGCTTATGACCTTTCCAGTTCTGTATTCTACTAGTGATGCTATTTGCTAATTCTTCTACTAGCGATGCTGTTTGCTAAAAGTCAATTTATAAGGTGTAACATGGCATTTTTGTATAGCATACACACATACTAGCTGATAAAGCATTCAATTATAATTTTCAGTGAAGCAAATGGTAGATTTACCTTGAATGCCTCCTGAATTATAGATTCTGATGAAAGCAATGAAAGTCATGGGACTGTCCTGTGCAGGGGATTGAACACAGCAGACAATTTTGCTGGTGATACTGAAGTTGTTGATGCTGAAAGAGGTACTTTTTCGTGCGATGGGAAAGTAAATGTTGCACAGGAAGGACAGACATCCCATGTGGAGGGCAGCCGCACTGAAACTCATATAAAAGAATCGGAGGACTCTGGGGGTGTTCGCATGGGTGTGAAGGGCTATGCAAGAAGAAACAGACCTAAAGGAAATCGTTATACTGGACATGCATCATTGAAGGACTCTGTAAAATCTACTACCTGTGACCAATTGCCAACATTGGCTGCTGGTATTAAAGGCCTTGGGGAAGCCAAAGATATAGAGCCTGAGACACTTGCAGACAAAACTTTTAATGTTTTATCAAATAGTACTTCAAAGCCCACCTCACTTAATCGGAATGGAATGCTTGAAACATCTACCCATAAAAAACATTTTGAAACTGATTCAAATGTGCCACCAAAGCAGGAAGCTTCTAGGGATGATGCAAATGTCAATCTTGAAGGAAGCGATCCTGGCTCTAGGGATGCTACATGTTCTGATAAAGTTGAAAACAATAAATGTTCTTCAGAGGTTGATGCTGACCAGGATGCAGTTCCAAGAAATATTGTAACTTCAATGGTGGGACATGATGGAGCAAATCAATGTTCAAGCCTAGTAAGTGATAGAGTGGATACAGATAAAATTGTTCAGAATGTTGTTATTGCCGAACAGAGTCTTGATAAAGGACCCTCTAGTTGTGTAAATGATTGTGATAAGGGAGTGAAAGTTGAAACAGAAAGTAATAATACAGCTTCATTTAAAATTGCAGTTGATGTGGGTAAATTTGACAGCGAAGGAATCATTTCGGCTCATGTACAGGAGACTCTTGGCTCTCATGAATGTTCTAATGCTACAAATGACAAAACTTTGATGTCTGAGAGGATGCCAGAGAGTAGAAGTATTGACAATGTAAAGGAAAATACTGAACCAAGTTGTACCGATCTGCATATGAGGAGAAGAAACTCCAAACCTGATGACAAATATTTAGGGACCTTGGATGTTTTGGTCAAGACTGAAGAAGGTTTACTGGCTAGTACATTAATGCAAACTGAAATTCCAAGGATTACACCTAATCAGGATGTTAAATTAAGAAATTCTTCACAGTTAGTGGAAAATAAGGAAGAGAGGCAAATTGGGGGTTTTAATAGCTTTCCAAAATTGGCTGTGCATCCACAGTCAAAGTCTTCATCAGGAGCGAGTGTGCCAAGTAAAAAACACTCAGGAATAAATCTTTCTGTAGAGAAGGGGAAGAATTCCGGTGGTAATGCAGAGGCAGAATTTCATAAACCAACCCTTTCAGCTACAGCTAAGAAGGCACATGAAGATCTCATTTTGGAGTCAGCCAAACATCTCAAGGTAAGTACTGAAGTTTTCAAGACATCCTTGCATTTTTTAAATATCTCGGTTATGTCCATTCGGTGTGAACTACTAAATTTAATATTGTCAGCTGTTCTGTGAATCCTTTTTTTGATATGGAGATTTTTTTAATGTTCAGGCTAGATTGAAAAAGAATGCAGAGTTGGCTAAGACAAAGCCTTTTCTGGAGCCTCCACGTAGAGACTCCCATTGGGATTTTGTTCTTACAGAGATGGAGTGGTTGGCAAATGATTTTATGCAGGTTTACTGGTCAATAATGGTTTTACGTTTGTGTAAATTATAAAGAGTTCTATTTTCATTACAATCAAATTTTAATACCTCTGCTTCCATTGGAGGAATCATTTGTTTTAATAATTGGGTGCATTACATGTTCTTACATGCTTTCTCAAGCTGTGTATATCTGATGTTTACAGGAAAGGAGGTGGAAATTGACTGCTGCTGCTCAGTTTAGTCATGAAATAGCTGAAGGGATTGGACATGAAGAATATCGGGAAGAGGAACTGTACAAGAAGCAAAGGAAAGGGGCCCGTAAGATAGCAACTTCTGTCATGCAGTTCTGGCAGGCAGCTGAGGCATTGATATGCTGCAGAAATGATGAGGATTCTTTGATGTCACTGAAGAAAATGAGTAATGATGAAGCAGTTCAAAAGGAGACTGATGAATCTGATGTTATAATGCTGGTTCGTGCTTGCACACTCCATCTCCCTTACTAAGTGACAATATTCTGTCATTTGTGTTGATATGCCATTTACAGGGGATTTTGTTCAGTGTATTCATGCTGTGTAATTATAATGTATATGTCTGTTGATTCTTTATGCTATTTGCCTCACTTCATGATCCATAAGAATGACTGATAATCCATTACCTTTGTCTTTTGTTTTCATTGTATTGATGAAATGTTTCTATAGTAATAATTGACTTTACAAATATTGTCTAAGTTTAGAGAACAACTTTGTTTGATACAAATCCTTGTGGTGCTTTGAGGTCAAAGCCTTTGCAACATGGGAGGGCATGTTATATCTAATTAAGCTCAAATAGTTATTAATAGTTGCTACCAAGTGATGTGATCTATTACGTTGATGGGGCATATCTATCAAGTATGCCACTTAATCTTGCATATAAAAAAATGTATCAGAATATATATTCTATTTTATATCTATATATATAAATATGTCCTATATATTACGTGTACCTAGTAGGTATACTATGCTTTATCAGTTTTGTATGGTCTTGCCAGCATTTGGCTGTGAATACATGTATTGTCTTTAAGGGATGTCCATGCATCTGTCTTGTTTGGATTTGTGCATTTTAAGTCAATAAACTACACATTTTAATTTTTTGTGCTTCCTATTATGGTATCATTTGATGCTAGAGGGTGGCCTGCTACTAAAATGACATCCAGTCAGCTAACATTAAGCTCTGTCTCTTTCTTCCGACACTAATTACAAGGTGGTCCCTTCTTGATCAGTTTGTGCTTTATGTAAAATTTGAACAATTTCAAATAGAATTTTAATGAACAATTTTAGTTGATACATGATTGTTCATGGGAAATGGCAGACATGTTTTCTAAATATGTATGTTTTGTCATCCCATTGTGCAGACCAGAGCCATAATAGACTTATCAAGTTTTCACGTACATGGGGATGTCAGCAATTTAGTCAGGAGGGTAGAAGTGGAGCTGTGATCATTGATATTCTATTTTTGGAATGTGTTTTGAAGGAAATCATAATGCTTTGAGTGTTATTTAAATTTTCCATTTGAAGTCATTCTAATTCCATTTCTGGTAGTTTATTCTTCTTGAGTTTGAATGACCATTTTGATTTTTATGAATTGATTTTTCTTTGCATGAATAAGAGAGAAAATCCATAACTGACATTGCATGCGTTTTCACATTGTTTTTTCAAAGAAAAAATGGTTGACCGCTTTTTGAGGTTGACTGGGTGTCTTGACACCCCATGATGGGGCAACTGGTTAGTTCGTTTATTGATTTTTATTGTTCAAAATTCCCAGGATAGTTCTTGTAGACTACAAAATTTCCATTTTTAAATCACTTTTGACTTTAGTTTGTTTTGGTCTTTTTGCTTAAGCAAGGAAGAGTTATTTTGTTAAATATCTTTGCTTAAGAATGAAAAAGAAGAGTTATTTCGTTAAATATTGACCAAATTTCTCTTCACAGTGATCTTTTGAGTTTATCATTCCAGTATGCTATAGCTGGATCATTCTTGCTTTGATATTTATATTTTCTGTTTGTGCTACTATATTTCAGTTTTTGAAGAGCTTAATTTATTTTAGTATGGTGTGATGCATCCACATAAAATACAACAATGTTGCATAAAATACATGTACCCGACTCAAGTGCATGTGGCACCCACCCTAGTTCTTGAAGTAGTAAATATCCATATACATTTCTCTCTTTGACAAATAACATTGTCATATAAAAGAGTTTGTGTTTTGCAATTGCTTTGGGTTCCTGAATGACAGGCATCAGAGATATTGATTCTGTTAACATGTGCTGCTGCAAATCTATTTATGACAGTTGTAGGATTATTCTTAATGTATGAGAGTGACTGCAGAAATATCATTTTTAATTCTGAATTTAATTCTTATCCACTTTGCTCAATTACTTCTTTGACGTTGACTAATGGTTAAACTGGAATTGGTAATTCTTTAAATATGGTGCTATCATATGACAATAATTCTCTTATGCAGCCTGCTGAAATGTGTTACTCCTGTCATATGAAAAGTGCATAATTCCTAGCATAACATGTAGCAAATTGCAGCCATAGAATTGAATGAAAGTAATTCTTGTCTGGAATTGCAAACCCTTTGTAAAATATTGCCATCCTTGAGTTTTTCCTGAAACTCCTACTGAGTATTTTATGTACAATATTTTTACTTCTGATATATGGAGTTCTTCTGCAACACTTCAAGTTACCGCTAATATCATGAGTTAGATATAATGTAGTGAGAGTGAGATATAAAGAACTCCATATTCTACCGATATTCTACTGTGCCTTGAAATAAATAGTTAAACTTTTTCCGAAAATTCTATATGCTAGAGATGGAAGACAATAAGTATATACTGATCTCGATGTTGGCCATGATATAAAGTGTACTTATGTGGGCTTCTTGAAGTTGGTATCAGACAAATGCTTTTGATAGGGAATCAGAAAGGTAACAGGCAATTGAGAATATGAGTTTAGAAGTTTGTCATATACACTGGCTCAGATTTATGCATTGCTCAACTGAAAGATACTGAATAGAAATAATCCTTGGTAGTCAGTGACCAAGGTATCCATTAGTTTCTTTCTCTGATGAGAGTGTGGAGAAGTTAAACTAAGTGAGCTCCATCAAAGTTGAGCTTCCCACCCAGCAAGGGGACTTTCTGTTGCTCTACCCTCCATTATTCTTAGATACGACTAGCTTATCAAGGGGAGTGTAGGTGTCAAAGTTGATGATTATTCATAGGTGAATTTAAAAAGATAAAAAGTAGTCATTGGGGAATTTTGATCGCTTTTCTTGACCTTCAATTTCCAACATCTCCCATTAATTAAACTATGGATCTTTGTAACAGCTTTCAAAATTTTACCTCGACTAATCATGTTCTTTTTGGGAGATATCAAAAGATTGTAATGAAAGGCCAATGGATACATGTGCTTAAGATGGTACTATTAAAAATTCAAAGATTAGATAGCATATAAAGGGAGCATATATGAGGTCTAAACTTGTTAGAAGTCAAAACAATGAGAGTTAAGGCCCACCACCAAATAATCACAATGATTCAGGCTTTGTAAATGCAATCATTTATGCATTTATTGAGATTCATGGGATCAAATTTTAGATGATAAATAAGACAGAATCATAACTTGAGAATGAGCTGTGGTTAATTCACAACTAGTTGTGTACTGGAGGAATACTTATGCCCTTCTGCATTGCACAAATTGACTTCGAAAATTGGAGAGTAAATAAAACTCCTTTCTGCTAATTAGTAATTAATCGTTAGTGAAATAAGATTATTCGAGACAACATTTTTTCATACTTGGGACCAGTTTTTTCGGTTATAGATTACTTTCTTAAATTTTTTGGGTATCATTTTGGCACAGTTTGTGTGACTAATAGTAATTAGTCTCAATTTTTCAGTTTACTATGGCTTTTCTCGTTTTCTCTTTTTAAACTCTGGTAATTGAAAAGAATTTGCTCTTGTACCATGCCATGTCAATTTCTAAGTGAAATGCTTCCATGCAATAAATTTTAAAAATTAATTAAATTAAAATGTCTGTATTCATTCTAGTTGTACATTCCATGGTGGATTCAAAATTGAATCTCAACTTCTGATATTCACTGAGTGAAATCCATTAAATTATTCTCCATTTTTAACAATTCCAAACTTTTGTCTGACCAGTTATTCTTATATATCAGTCACCTGTATTCTTCTTCCTCCATCTCAATTTTCCTTACCTTTGAATTCTATTTGATATTGAATTTGATAAACATAAATTGAACTCTTCAGTTTTTGATAATTGTTCCAAAATTGTGGAAAACATTTTTAATGGCGAAGCTGTGGAAGCTGTTGCAAGGATGCACCAGAGAGTTTTGTTCATCAAGCCAAGGATGGATTTCTATATGTACATGAGTTTTACCTGCACGCCAGAAAGAATCAATAACTCTTTGTCTAAATGAACTTATAAAATGCCCTCTGGATCTTCAGAACAAGTATTTCAAATGCGAGGCAAGAGAATGGAGACAGAAGTATGAAATTGACGTTCCAAGGAGGATGCATAGAATTTGGAAGAACTGGTGTACTTGGTGTTAATCACTTTTTATATTACATTGCTTTTGTGATCATCTCTAAACTGTTTTCCTGGCATTCATTGCAAGTTGAAATTGAGTTTATGACAATGATTATATTCCCAAAGTTGGTCAATTGGACAGAGCATTTATACTTGGTTCATCACAACATGACCCATGACTGGAAAGAAACCAGAATGAAGAAAAAAGAAAAAATGACGTTGAAGCAGGTTTAGTTGAGACTTGTAATCTGATCTTGAAGAAATGATAAAAATTAATGCAAGAGCTATCTGCCTGTAAGAAAACAATAGACATTGTATATGAAGGAGCAGTTCTGAAGTTATTTTAGAAGCTGATAACTGTTGACTGAGCTATCCTCATGGGTTGTAGGGGACAGTGCCACTCCTTACAGCTAAAGCTGAACACCTGGTTAGTTGTAGGGGACATTGCCACTCCTTACATCCGAAGCTGAAGATCTGGTTATGGAAGTGGTAATATGAGTCTGGAAATGAGATATTGCCTGGTATCGGGAGGATTATGTCTTGGGAATAGCATTGGAGAGACATTGTTTGAACAATTTGCTGCTTTGTCTAGTTTGACAGAGATAGAATGAACTCCACACAATCATCATCTTGGTAGGCCAGAAGGATCCTTGCCGCGCCTGATGCTTAATAGCTACTATACTCAATAGAACAAAGCTAGGTATCTTTATTCAGAACTTTAGAAATAGTTAGATAGGCTATCTTCACAGTATCCAAATAGACTCCCTGTCTGTCTGTCTGTCTCTATATATTGTATTAACATGATATATACATGCAGATGATGAGTATAGTTATACTATCTGAGAGTATCAATATACGGATGCTAATGGGATTATCATTATGTGTTGAGGGTCATGCTCTTACACATGTATTTGATTAATATAATGAAATTTATAACACTATGGGTATCTTGAAGAACCAACAATTTTTCTATCAAGTGAGCCTAAGTCTGTACCTTGTAAAGAGTTCAAATATCTGCAAATCTTGTGTTCAGGAGGAATTATTAGTCTGTAACATTCTGTCTGGCCAAGTATTCAGTATATTGTAGGAAAAGGATGTTAATAATGGGCGTCTTATTACCATTTAATGTAGTGCAATATATTAGTGAAGGATCTGTATTATCTTGGCTAATATAAATGTTGAAAGCAATACTAGCATGTCATATAGATTCACTCTAACTTATAATGAAATTAAGCAAACAAATGGCATCTTAATTCTTCTATTCCCAAATGGTTTCACTCTTTTCATTCATTTTGCACTTTTATTGTTATAAGCTTCCTTTTTTCCTTCTCTTGATGGCATAAAGTCATTAATGCAGGAATGTAACAAGGAACCCGAGGCTGAAAAGTCCCGTGATGTATCACCATTGCAGCAATATGCCATTCGATATCTGAAATATATGAAAGATAGTGATAATACAGTTCAAGCAGAGGCTCCATCCACTCCTGAGCGATTATTAGATGCTGGCATTTTGGAACCATCTTGGGAAGACCAATTTCCAGAGGTATGTAATGCTCTTGGACCATTATTTTGTATGCATATTTGCAAAATTATATTCGTTAGATATGTTTATATACTATCATCTTGGAACTGAGCACAATGTTTGAGGGTTGTTTGCAGGCATGCAATATTCTAAGACTTTACTAGGGACAAACTGTCCAGTCAATGTAATTCATTCAAGAGTTGGTTTCTTGGCAAATCATTTATCTAAGTTAGAGTTATGGCAATCTAATCATGTGCAGGAAAGTCTATTCTATACAGTTCCTTGCGGGGCAATGGAGCTATATCGCAACTCTGTGGAATCATATTGGGCATCGCTTGAGGTTGTAAGAATTGGAATCTCCTTCTGTCTTAAAAATGCATTTCCGTAATTTTTATTATCACTCGTCTCTCAATCTCTATTTCAATTCTTCCCTAATTTTCTTAATAGTGAATAGCTTTCTCCCAAATAATAGTTTTTATTGAATATAATGATAATGGAATTCTGCAGAAGGAGAGCATGGAAGCCTGGACTGATGCAGATACTCAACCAGGTACTGAAGCCAGCACTGATTTATTAGTGCTCTTTAAATATGCATTATCTGATTATGCTGAAGACATTGGTTCTCGTTCAGGATTTTCTCCTCGAGAGCGAGCCTTTTGTGAAGATGATGAATTGAGAGCACAATATTTGCCAGGTGCTTTTGAGGGTAGCAAAGTTACCAAGGCTCGTAAGAAGGCAAAAAACATGATAAAGATGCCAAAGGCTCATGGTAGAATTCCTTCAGGAGAATCCCATGGATTTTCACAACGGAACATTGCAGAAACAATTACAGGTATGCCTTTAACAGCAATGAATGGAAAGCGGACAGCATCTTCTGCCAATTTGAATGCTGGTGCTCCTATTCCAACTAAGCGCATTCGTAGTTCGACGATAGCTGCAAGGCAACGTGCAGCAGGATCTCTCAGTGGAGGTACACCTGGAGCATCTGGTCATGCAAACAAGACAGATGTTTCTAGTGGAGATACAAGTTCTTTGCAAGAGGACTTCAACACATTAATTGAAGGTTCTCAATCTAGGAAAAGTATGGAAATTGACAATTATGGGAAATCTTTGCATTCTGATGGCGTAGATATGTCTCTCAAATCTAAAAAAAAGAAAAAGTCAAAGCAGTTTGGTATGGGACCCTCTTCAAGTGCCATGGATGCTGCAGGGACTTTAGGTTTACCTGGAAATGTATGGTACACTGCTCTGTTGCTTCCATGAAATTAACTATGACTGCTACCTGGTTTTGTTTTGATTTACTTGTTAAATATGTACTCTTTTTGATAAGTAGGAGATATTTTCCACAGCTAGTCAAATCCTGATATTGCTATTAGGATTCAACTGTGTAGTATTTTGAGTCAAACTTATTGACCCATGTTTCATGAGTAGTGTTTCACATGAACCCATCTCTCATGAGAATGAGTGGAACACTTAGCACTCATTGCATCTTGGTGATGCTCCTAGAGGTGAAGCACCGTGACTTCTCGGGAGGTCGCACATCCCAGTACTACTCCAGCTCGAGCGCCCTTAACTACGGAGTTTCCTCCATGGTTAAACCCACTCTGG
Source organism: Thuja plicata (assembly GCA_018584345.1). Classification (NCBI taxonomy): domain Eukaryota; kingdom Viridiplantae; phylum Streptophyta; class Pinopsida; order Cupressales; family Cupressaceae; genus Thuja; species Thuja plicata. Next base: position 474,400 of record MU223245.1, read on the forward strand.
TTGCAACCCCATTTGCAAAACCTTCAACAACTGTTTTGCCTTCTAAACCATTCATAAGAAAGCCCCTTAAGCTCATCAATTGATAAGTAGGAGATATTTTCCACAGCTAGTCAAATTGTGATATTGCTATCAGGATTCAACTGTGTAGTTTTTTGGGTCAAACTCATTGACTCTATGTTGACATATTGCTATACTCTTTTTGTTGTTGTGAATGTAGGGCCTGGAATATGAACCTAAGTGGCAACAGGATGTTACTTCTCAGCTTGACCAGGTATCATTATCTTTCATTGCAGTCCTATGCTTATAAGTTATGAATATTGTTTTAAATTACCTTTCTTTTCAGGTTTTAGAACACTGATGAAAAATCGCTGACCTTCAAGGTCAAGATTAAACACTTAGGAATCTAATCATTTGCTGTTATTTTGGGGAGTGATATCTTCTGGCATTTTGAGAACGAAATGTCTATAAAGAAACATTGTAATAGAAGAATAATGAATTGTACTTCAATATTGACGTATGCCAGATATTGAAAATGATAAAATATCATCTCTATGCTAGGCTAAAGAGTTATCAAAATTTTCTACATACTTAATCTGCCATATTTTGCCTCAGATGTAGTTCAAATGCATGGCATTTTAATAAGCTTCTAATAAGAATAAATTGTTGACCAAGGAAATTCACTTATAATTGTGTGAATCCTAAGACAAACAAGATGCTATTACTATTGTGAGATGCAAAAGTAGGGAAATAGAAAAACCCTACACTAGTATAAATCTCCATTAACTGATACAAAACAGTTAACAGCAGTCAGACCTAAATAAAATACCCAGACATAAAATGCAAATGGAGATTAAGAGGGTTAGATAATCTTACCTCAATTTTGCCCATCTTGGTGGTCGATATTTCTCCTGTAGGATGTGTTTGGGTTTTACTAAGTTTTTGGGAATGTCTCCAGGAAGTCTGCAATGTGGGGGACATTTCCCCTCAAAAAGGGACTCTAGGGGGAATATATAGAAATTAATATCTAATATCTATAATATCCATCTAAGCAAGATGAATATAACCTAAGGTGTTAATGTGTGATTTAAACTAACAGTAGCAATTTCAGCTCTAATATGTGTTTGATTAACTTAGTCATCATTGATTCTGCTGTCATATTCTTTACCAGAAATAACAATATTTATATTCAACGTTAGGTTCAGCAGATGATAAGATTTTGTGTCCACTCTCATAGGCTTCTGTGGCACACAGTTGAGTGCATGCAAATTGGTGATTAGTAATGTACAGCTGTTGACTGAAAAATGAGACTCAGCAATCAACAATTAAATCAATATGGGACTTATGTCTGTGCCTTATGTATATATTTTTCTCCAATAAGCTATGGAATAAATTTCTCTGTTTCATCTGTCTCACTTATGACAGCATCGCATGTCTCTCTTGGTTTCATATCAATCTTGTGAAGTTTCTGATGTAAAAAATTTGCACACAATCAGATCCAGAAACTACAAACAACGTTTCTGATTTGCCTAGTGCTTAAGTCTGAATTTTTTAATTGCTTGCTTCAATCCTTCCCCTCCAGTTAAGTGAAAGGAGCAATGTCAAGCTGTTGGTTTTGTATAGAGTACCTAGCAACTACATTAAAAAATATTTAAATAAGCAATACATTATCTCAAAAACCTCATCATTTAGGTGGGGTACATAGTTTGGATACGCACACAATATACAATTTATAAAGGTTCTAGAATTAACCAAAACTCAACTAGATCCTTTTAGTTAGGGCCCATATGCCTCTGCAAATTTTATCAATGCTTTGTGTAATCATTCCAGCTGAAATAACCTTTGAATGACGTGGTCAATCTTGGCAGCATCAAATTTTGGGTCACCACATCTAGAAGAGGAGGTGCAACTTGTCTGCCCCCAGGAAACCATTCTGGATTTCTACCCTTAATATGTAGACCACTCAAAACAGGCAAAATAGAACGTTCTCAGTCAGCTGAAGATGAAGTTTGCCTTGTAAACTAAGTGGATCCTCCCATATCACATATATGTGGAAATATAAATAGTTTTTCCTAATTAGAGGGAAATATCGTTGCAGTTCATGTGTTGAAACATATGTTTTGCATTTATGCTGTAGTTAATATTAGTGTACACAGCTTTTTCTGTAGAATAATGTCTCATTAGAATTTTAAATGCCACATATGAGGCACTTATGTTTGCAATTTCTTAGATTCCTCTTAGTAACAGTAATAGGACTATAGAGATCTTGATCCCTTCTATGTATCACATGTTTTAGTGTTACAGAATGTCAAAATTGGTCTTTTTGAGCAAGCCTCTTGTGTGTCCTAAAGATTTACAAAATTCTATTTAGTATGTACCATCATTATTTACGTGAGATCATATTAAATAAGGTGCAAAAGAGAATCCTCACTTCTAGGATTTGTACAAAGCAAGATAACCCATTCATAGAATTTCTAATGTCAGTAACATAATGTTTTTGAAATGTCATGGTTGTACTTGAAAGTGTTTTTAACATGGATTTTTGTATGTACGGAGAAATTCAAAATTCAATAATCTTCTCCCCTGGCAGTAGTTATGATCATATTCAAAATCCAATTGGAAATTGAAATCTCTCATGTGAAAATATTTATTCCATGCGCAGAGAGAGCAAACAAAACGGAAACTTGAAACTCAAGTATTTCTTCCAAGTACTGTTTTAGGTGACTTCTCTCTTCTCTTCTTATTTTGTAGGTTACTTGTTTTCATTTCGTGGAAAATGATGATACTAAGAAATGATTAAATCATTAAGTTCATGCGTTTATAATCAGGTTCTTCCTTGGATCATCAATTGACAAGTTCACAAGGAATTTCTGGTCAAACAGCTATAAAGAAACTGAAACTTTCAAAGCAACTTTCAGATATGTCTCCACAGGCACCTGCAACTATATCAGCACCATCTCCGGGTGCATCTCAAATGAGCAATATGTCCAATTCTAGTAAGCCCATTAAAATATCAACTAATCGGGACAAAGGCAGGAAATATAAAACACCAAAGGTAAGCAGTGTGCAAGCTTTTATTGTATAGTATTTATAGATGCTTTATTATTTTAAAGATGTCAAGTAATTGTTGATCTCTTCTGAGAAAATCAGTGAATTCCAATGGCATATAGGCCAAAGAGAAGCATTGCATGCCCATGTCAATGGTTAAAATACATATGCTTTGATGTTCTGGTTTGTAAATTTTTTTGAAAGTTTCTAATAAATTATAAATATTAATCTGGACTGCTGGTCCTAATTAGCAAGGGATATGATGAGATTGGGATAACATCTCCATGAACTGTGCAGGCTGCTGTCAATCAGACAGGACAAGGCATTGCGTGGTCGACATTTGAAGATCAGGTGATGTTATTTTTGGCTACTTGATGTTAAAGAAATGTCTTAAGTTTGAATATATATGGTTAACATTCATAGTGTCATTGTAGTTGATCTTACCTGCCAATATGTTGTCTTTCAGGCACTTGTTGTTTTGGTCCATGATGTTGGTCCTAATTGGGAACTTGTGAGTGATATAATAAATTCCAGCTTGCAAATAAAGGTGAAATTTTTTATCTGCTTCATGATATCAAGCTCTTGTGACTTCCTGTCTTGGGATTGACTATTTCTTGCTTGTTCAATCATTCAAGCCTACATAGGATTAAATAAAAATGATTTGTGAACTTGAAGAGCAGCAGTGTTGATTTATAGGTGTGTAGTTTTACAAACTTTTCTGGAATCAAGAAATTGATTTTTTCTTTCTTTGTTGGATGTTGCCCATGAAATTTGATTTCAACAGTGCATTTTTCGGAAACCAAAAGATTGTAAAGAACGCCATAAAAGTCTCATGGAGAGGACCAGTGGAGATGGTGGTGACAGTCCAGAGGATTCTGGCTCTTCTCAGCCTTACCCTTCTACCTTACCTGGAATTCCAAAGGCATGATCCTGAGTGATCTTTTGTGCTATGGATACATCTTATGAATTAAGATGATAATATATTTTTTAGGTTTTATTTTGAATATCTATTAATCTAATGATGTGCAGGCTATATTATTTTTGAAGATTTTAGTCTAGCTTGTATTAGGTTTAGCTATTTGTAGGCTATAGCCTATAAGCATTTGAACATAAGAAAAAACAAATCCAGTGAAGAAATATTGATACGGAAAATGTGAGTTCTATATAATAATATATGTTTCCCTAATATATGCTTCAAAGGATTCATATTTAAATTTTGGCCATGCAGGGCAGTGCTAGAATATTGCTCCAACGTCTGCAAGGCCCAATGGAAGAAGAAGCGCTCAAGACACATTTTGAGAAAATTGTGCAGATTGGGCAACAGCAGCATGTCCGAAAGATTCAGGTCAGTTGTTCCTTCTAGAGATAGAGAATTATAATTAGTGACAGTTTTTGGTAGACAATTGTTTCCACGGGGACTTGATGTAGCCTTGGCCTGAGAAGAGCATTGTTTCTTTCCTGGGAAGGGTATAGTTTTATAGACATGCCTGGGAAGAGTGATGTTGACGGCCTCTGTTTAATTTCTATTTGGTGTTAAAGATTATTGATTAAACATTTTTTGTGCAAAGTAATCTTTAACCTGGACAGACAACTTTTAACAATCAGTATTATGTTTTTAAGGCAGAATACATATCTATAAGCTTCACAGACTTATTCCTTTCCTACTTATGTCTTCATTTGTAGCTGCTATATTTTTAAATTTTTTGATGATAATTAGCACATGCTTTCACAACACTGTAGCAATTTGGATTTTTGAAGCGAAGCTAGATGTTGTGCAATAATAATACACCACAAACCTTGTGTGTTGTTACTGCATCAGGGTGAATCTATGCAGTGAAAACTATACTGTAGGAACTTCAATATTATCTTTTGAGGAAATTGTTCATTGAGATATGTACAATGAAAAGCATTTCAGCATCTTGTTATGAGCCTTTTTGGTTGTATGCTATGCACAATAGGTCTATTAGTCAGTGTGTCCAAGTTACTATTTTAAATATAAATAGGGAGACCATTTGAGGGTTCCTAGGCCAATTCTCCTTTTTAGGCAGTGGGCTCTGTGAGCCACCTTTATGTCTCATGGGTGCACAAAAGGACTGTTTTGGAGAGTATGTCTAGATTCAATGTATTTAGGGTGTATGTATGTATGTCTAGATTGTATGTAGGGGGATGGCTATTAAAGGAACTTAATAAACCAAAAAGGCAAAAACAACTAAAATTCTGTAAACTAAATACAATGTGCGGAATTTGCAATGACAATCTGCCCCTTTTAGCTTCCCAAAGGTTTCGAGCATTTTTTTCCTTAAAAGTTACATTTAGTTTTTTACTTTAGTACCAAATAGAGCAGAGTGTCTGTCCTGAAAAGAGGGACAATCAAGTTCCCAAGACCCTTGGATATCTGGGATGACAGGGACATCAATTAGACTCCGAGGCATGGAATGGTTGTTGTAGTTAGGGTCTAACCTACTGGCCAATGTAGGGTGCATTCTTGATTTTATTGGCAGATGGTGCAGTGGAATTTTAGGAATGTTTTGCTGTTACATAGTTCCTCTGAAATTAACAGCTTTTGCAAGATTAAGCTTTCAAGGGTTCTTATTAATAAATTTTAGTCGGAAAAAATACTATCATATAAAATTATAGTTACCAGGAAATGCAGGGGTATGGGTGCCAGGATCAGGACGGGGACGGGGATGCCAATCAAATTAGGCTAAAATACTAAATTGTTATTGATTCGAGTTTGGGTTTCGAGTTTCAGTTTGCAGATTTGGTGAAAACAATATTTGGGGGCTGGGTTCATTTTGGATTTGTCAAACAGATGTATCCCTTGGCATTTTTCAGATAGATGTATCTGAGATATCTATACTAATTTATTTACAGTCTAACAAGTTAATAACAAAATTATACATATTTCTTAATATTTCAAATGTGTATATATATATATATATATTTCTTTTTACAATATTAATAGAATTAATATATAATATTATAATAAATTTTGAATAAATTCTATATTTAAGAAATAAATAAGTAATTAAAGTTTATATTTTGCCATAGTGTAAGCTACATAAATAAATAAAGTTATTTATTTTTTTGAATTTAAAAATATTAAAACAAAAAATTCAGCTACTCACCTAGGAAAAGGATCACAAATACACAAGTTTTCAATCACAACAAAAAAATTACAGAACGTAAAAAATAATGTACGCCGCCTACTGCATGAATTAGTGCTTGCTCTAGAATGAAATGGAATTGGATAACTTAATCCTTCTTCTTTTGTGGGATTTCACATGTAAACTGAACTCTCCCTTTCTGTGACCTCTCCCCTGGGGACATATTATTCCATGGCCATATGAATAAATCTGTGTGATCAGGAGGGCGATACGTAATTACTAACTAATAGGGAAAACACATGATCAGGATGCATTCAAATCAGAGTCAAATGTCTTGAACAATTAAAAATGCCAAAGGAAATCAAAACATCGCCGTCTTCTGCCAGATTCCCTGTGGGTTTCGCAAAATAAATCTGGGTTCTTCATGGGTTCTCCCCTGAAGAACGCAAAAGCAAAATCATGAACCGTGGTCACACCCCTGCCTGTACCGGACTATGATCTGGATCTGTTAAGTTACAGCAGTGATCCAGTAACATAGAGATCAGGGTATATGAGTAATGAAATAAGGAGACTACTATATTATATATAAATTTAGTCACCAAAAATTGTGGATACAGGGACAGGGGCATGGTTCATGTACCTATAATGGAGTTTCCTGGTAATTATGTATAAAATTAAACTGCGCCTACATGGTTATTTGTCTGAAAGCCTTAGCGAAAAATTCCTCCTGCAAACTTATTGCCTCAGTTGCTAGCTGCAGCGGAAAGCTTCCTACAAAATGACCCTCCAATTTGGAGGAGAAGATTCTAAAACTTGTGGCTGCAGTAATTTTTATGTTTCATAGGGCTGCAGTAATTTTTATGTTTCATAGGGCTGCCTGTGCTATACAAATAGGAGCAGTTGCCCTGCCTTGGGACACCACTCTAAGGCTTCAGATATGTCATAATGTGATTATTCTTTGGATGGAATTTCCGCACCAGTTTGCATTGAATGGTGTTTTGGGCCAAGTGCAGCATTAAATAAAATATTTCAGCCCGATTTGGTGTCGGATTCATCTCATAAAAGTCCTCAACTTATGAAATGTCGGTGGCAATTTTCAGCAACATTAAAACTCTATAGCCTTGAAGGATTTATAAATTTCAGCTTCAGTTATTAAGATGTTCTAGGTTTTGTTAGTTCCAGTACACTAATATTTCATTTATATATAGATTTCATACAGAATTTTAGTTTCAAGTTTCTGTAGTTGTTTGAGATAGTCTTGTTCAGTTTCTAACTCATTTTAGTTTCACTTTTGGTTTTATGGTAGTGATTATAGAGATTCTAGATTTCAGCTCAGATTTTGCAAATGGGAATTCAGGTGCAGAATATTTCATACATCAAATTACTGTTAGAACTTAGGATTATAGTACATCAGAAGCCATTTAGAGGGTTGTGTGATTGTATTCCAGTGTTGACCACAGTAAAATGCTCTTTGGGTTTTTGGAAACATTGTACTGGATTCATGGAATGGATGCACTGTTAAATTTATGTGGTTAGAAATGGTTAGACAGTTTAGTCAACTAAAGTAGAATGCCTTTCAGTTTTTCAAAAGCATTGAATGGATAAATCATTGATTTCACCTAGTAATTGGTTAGACAGTTAAGTTAGCCATCTAATTGTATAAAATTGTTAATTCTTGAAAAGTATATGCTAAATTTAAACCTGTTTCCAACCTACTGTTTTGTATCTTCAATTCTTATTTGTATTTGGATGACTGCAAAATTAGGTTTCTGTTCATTTATTGCCATTGAAACTTGGGCTTTTGTCGAAAAGGTAATCCATCACAACATGAAGATATCACATTTCAAGAAATTAGTATCTCTATGCAGTGTATATAGTCATTGTCTTGTTTACAAGAACAAAAATAATGCAGTGTATAAATCATATGTTGAGACCTGGACTTGCTGAAAACTCAGAAAGCTATTTTCTGACTTGGACTTGGACTCGGTGGAAAGACACTGTTTTCTGACTCGGACTTGGACTCAGTGGAAAGACCGAGCAAAAACTCTGCAATAAATTTAAAATTATAATATATGAACAAATGTTTTAATATTCTATTAAAAATGAGTATTTCAAGTTGATTTTCTGTTTTTTTTTTTTCCTACCTAGACTTACTGCTAAAACTTGTGAGTCTGCTGAAACTTATGACTCTCAGCTGTCAGATCTGACCTAGTCTTCAAGTTGAAGTTTTGTCTTGCTGAGTCCTAGCAATGTATGAGAAAGAGTTTATACTGTGCAACCTCCCAAGTTCTGACAGTTTGACCTTATTATGTATCTTCAAATTATAAACAAAATCTAATAACTCTGTAATTCTACAGTGAGATCATTTAATCTGATGCAAAGTTGCATGGACATGGATACCGATGCAATTATGGATACGATATCGGATACAGATACAGCCATTTTTTAAGACCCCCAATATGGATATGGTTGGATACGGCATTCATAAGAAACACACACATGTTTAACACAATTTATAAGTTATTAGAGGAGTTTTTCATTACTTTGAAAGCAATACAGACATACTATTGCTACATACAGAATTATAAGTAGATTTAACAATTTACAATATGCAAAAATTAGTAGAGTTGCATTGGAAGATAGCTCAAAAAAATAGGTTGCTGAAATAGAAAAACATTTCATTTGTCTTCCTCATTTGGCGTAGGTCTTGTTTATACCAAAAAGAATTGCATGATTGAAGTTTTTAAAAAATTAAGTTTAGGAAGATTTACGTCAAATTTTTAAAAAAATCAAATCACACAAATATCCAACACGGTTCAAGAATCTAGGTTTTTTGGCACATGTGGGAATGGTATCCAATGTGTATCCATGTCGTATCGTATCCATAACCGATATGGAGATGGGGATATGTGCGCCCTGGGAGGGGCAGAGGAGTATCCGGCTATTTGTCTTCCTCATTTGGTGTAGGTCTTGTTTATACCAAAAAGAATTGCATGATTGAAGTTTTTTTTAAAATTAAGTTTAGGAAGATTTACGCCAAATTTTAAAAAAAATCAAATCACACAAATATCCAACACGGTTCAAGAATCTAGGTTCTTTGGCACGTGTGGGTATGGTATCCAATGTGTATCCACGTCGTATCGTATCCATAACCAATATGGAGATGGGGATATGTGCGCCCTGGGAGGGGCAGAGGAGTATACGACTACTTTGATCTGGTGCTGTTGTAATTGTGCTTTTATGACAATGGGGCCGAGCAGTGTAAGTTGCCCTTCTATTAGGCCTACCTAATTTTGTTCTTTGTTTTGCATTTAAATAGAGGCTATCTAGCTGATCGTAGGATCATTTTTCATGTTCACGTGGTTGGGTGAACTACAAGGATTGAATATTTGTTTGTCATATAGTAATCCTTTATTGGGTTGGTGGGAGCAAGCATAGAGACATGCTTACTATTTCGGTTTCTCATATGTGAAAGAACCAAATAAGTTTATTTGTGGGAATGGAGACCCTAGAGACCATGAAAGCTTGTTACTAGAGCTAAATCTGAAGCCTATACATTTGCACCTCCGGTAATAGACATGATGCTTTTGATATCATGGTGAAATTAACTGTTTAAACTTTTCAGATAAATGAATGTGATAGGCAGTCTTCATACTGAATATTTCTTACCAATATTTTAGTGAAAGTTTGAAATCCAAAATGATATGTGTCTTGGCATTGAGATTTGATTCTTCAGAACCACTGTGTGCTTGAACTAGGTCAAGAAAATTAGTATGAGCTCAGCAAGACTTGGCAGATGAAATAAGTCATAATTAACTAGAAGTTACTAGGCATTAACCAAAATCATCCATCATCGCTAGAACTGAGTCCTACCTTCAGTAAAATATTGTTTCAACTTTTGAATTCTTCGAAACAAGAATTTAGATGCTAGAATAAAGGAGGGGCATTTTCATAGCTCCTATTTTAGTGAGTGCTGATTCTCCAAAGTCGTGTCAGCAGAGTTGCCAGAGCTGGGATACTTGGCAAAATTCTCTTAGATTTGCTTTGTCTCAGAAGTATGTTTTGCTTTATTTTTCTAAAGCTGTGTTGACCATGACATTGCAGCCTTTAGTTAAAATTGCTAGTGAGGTTTACTCTTCTCTCCAATTTTTATTGTGTTGTATTTCATAGATGATCACAAGATATAATCATGTGGGCATGTTTGTTCTTGATCCTCTTTGGTATGTTCTTGCCTGTAAGTTCCTTTCTTATAATACTATGGAGCATGAGTAATTTAATGTGCATTTCTGCTTGTCCAGTGTGCTTGATTTTGCCCTTTTCTTCTTCTTTTGGCAGAATGATAATCAAGAACAGAAGCAACGTGCTCAAGTACATCCTTCACATCTTATGGCAATTCAAAATATAGCTGGGCCGTTTACGTGAGTGGATAATGCCTTCTAGAGATTCTAGACATGTGAAATGCTGTCAAAATAATTGATTATTCTCATTTTTCTATGGCTATGCACATAATTTCAAAGAAATTATTTCATTGTCTGTTGTTTCTAATATGATCATTTTTTTTTGAATCAAGGCCTTTGGATCTATGTGATAAACCTTCATCAAGTACAGAGATATCACCACAAGGCTATCCAATCCCGGGACCACATACTAATGGCATGCTTAATTCGTTAGGAACAGTTTCACCTTTACAGCCTGGATCTGTTGGCATTCCATCATTGCAAGGCCCCAGTAGCCTGCCACTGGGTGGTAATTTGGTGGCTTCATCTGCATTAAATGTTACAGGAGCTTCAAGGTGAATCATAATGATGTTTGGTTAGCTGAACATTTACATGTCTTTCATCTGTTTGTGGACATATTCTGAATTTACATTATTACATGATAGGGATATGCAGCGGTTTTCATCAGTAAGGCCTATTTCTGTTAAAATGGATGAGCAACAACGAATGCAACAGTATAATCAAATGATCGCAGCAAGAAGCTTGCAGACCCCAGGTGTTTCCATGTCAGCAAGTCATCCAATGGGCTTGCCTAACTCAAGTGATAGGGGGGCTCGGATGCTGCCAGGAGGGAATGCTGCAGGATTGATGCCTACGCTTAATAGAGGCATGCCATTGCCCAGGCCTGGATATTCAGCTGTTGGACCACCTGGAATTATGAGTTTGGGTTCTCCAGGACTAAACAATATACTTCCTTGTAATGGTGTTGGATTGTCAACTACTGGCACAGTAACTTCTGGAGTTATTTCTGGTCAAGGGAATTTGATCCCTCGATCAAGAGATTCTATGCAGATGCTGCGGGTGAGTTGTGTTAGATTATAGAAGATTTGACTGGTGCAAAATTTTAGATTTCACCTGAAGTTGTGATATTATTTCTAAAGGTCATCATTATTCTAATTTCATGTTTAGATAGAAATTATTTGTTACTGTCTTACTGCATTCTCCTTTCTTTCCCTCATGATTAACAGCCTAGCCAGACCCCAGAGGATCAACGACAGATGCTAATGCAAGAGCTTCAGATCCAGCCTGCTCAGGGAAATGGTCAGGCTGCAGCTCCATACAGTACATTAAATGGTTCTTTCTCTAACCAGATGGCTTCTTCTCCAACCCAGAATTACACTGGTCAGCATCAACAGCATCAGGGACATGGTAATTTGCAGAGCTCTCAATTGCAAAATGCTAGCCATAGTCAGGCCTACATGCTTCAATTGCAACGTCAACAACGACTTATGCAGCAACAACATTATGTTTCAAATGGTTCACAACTGCCACAATCACAGCCACACCCTCTTCCACAGGCCAAACATGCAATATCGACTGTCCCTAATAACAATCATCAACAACATTCTTTACCACAACATGTGCTTCAGCAACAACATACAGGTGCTCAACAGCAGTCAAAAACACAGTCACCCCCAAGTTTGCAAAATCAATCACCACAGCAATCTGGTTCTTCTGCCATGAATACTTCCGTACTACAAAGTGCACAGAAGCGGCAACCAAGTCTCCCACAGACACAAGGACAAAATTATCAAGGTGCTGGCCAGTCAAACATATTGCAACAAAATCAGATGCAGAAGCAGCATCAACAGCGACAACAACAACTAAAACACCAAGCGCAGCCACAACAGCAACAAAAAAGCCAACTACAAGGTCAGCAGCAGCAGCAGCAAAGTAGAGTGTCAAAAGGTTTGGAGAGGGGTGGCATGATAATGCAAAATATTTCTGCAGATCTTAGTCAGGTTAATGGGCCTCAAGTGCCTGTATCTGGAAATCAACACCCAGAAAAAGATCAAATGGTGCAATTAGTACCTGGTCAAAGGGTATTTCATGGTCCTGGCTCACTTCAATCAGGGAAACAGCTAATACAGTCTGCCATGTCAGGACAACAAGGACAAGTCACTGGACAGATACCAGTGAGCTTGCCTCAGAATTTGGCCCTTTCCCAACAGCAAAAGGGATTTGTGCAACAATCCTCATTGAAACAACAGCCTTCGTCTTCTTTAACCACAGACAACCAACAGGCATCAGTTTCTTCTCCAAATGCAGCACAATTGCAACAACAGATGCCTTCCTGTCAAGCACAATCATGTTCTGTTCCCATGACCTCATTAGCTTCATCATCCCAACAACAAAGACAGTCTATTCAATCACAGCAGCTTGCCCATCGAAAGCTACCTCATCGCCAGTCTGGATCTGATGTTGGATTGCAACCTCCATCTCAGACTAGTAAGAGCTGTATGCCACAACAGGATCAGGTTACATCTCAGCTGTCGTCTCAACAAGGGCATTTAACATTTCAGGTTGGATCCAATGTGGGAGGTCCTTTAAGTACAGCCTCTGCAGGTCCTGCTGCATCTCTTGCTGATGCTGTTCATTCAAACAATAATGTTGTAAATTCAGTACACTGGAAATCAGGGCAGAGTATTGCTCAAACAACAAGCATGCCTTACAGCTTAAATAATCACAACGGTGTTTCAGGTACCCAGATATCTCCCACTGTCAGCACATCCGGCATGTTGCTCACCTCAACAAATGGAAATGCTGCAGTATCAACGACCACTTCATCTGGTATATTGGCTTCTGGAACAAATATTGCAGGACTCCCCCAACGGCAGTATACTAGTTCAATTGGTCAAGTTCATGGGCACAACACAGGATCCCATACACCGATAGGGGCAAGGCCACAACCGGTGCAACAAATCGGTGTTCAGTGGCAGCCCCAGCAAACAATGTCTCAACAACAGCAACAGCAGCAGCAGCGGCAAACTCACAATGGGATACAGAGTTCTATTCATAATAGTTTAGGAAGTGGATATATTGAGCCTCCAACTTCTGGACCAATGTAAATGAGATTGGGTGCTGGTCTGGGTACCGAGCTTCAGTATCAAGGAAGTTCTTTATCTAAGACAGGTGATCCACATTGTGGCCCCATGCATATGTACCATATTGTACAGGTACGTCTACTTAAGATATAAGCACTTCTCTTATTAATTCATTCAAGTGGCATCATAGTGAGAAATGAGCGATTCATAAATTCTTCTATCATCTGACCATGTATATTGCTGAAAATACAGCTAAGGCTAGCACATGTTCAACATTTTCTTGGAGGAGTTCACAGGCATCAATTACCAGATCTGCTACAGACACTGTTTTCAGGACTTTTTGCAGTAACGGAATGCTGTATTTCTGTCATTCTTTGTATCTTAAGTTGAACTTAATCTGGTCGAATATGACTTTTGTAAAGATGCACCCTTTTTGTAAAGATGTATCCTCAATTGGATGCAGATTGGATTAAGCCAGGTGATCCAGAAGGATTTTGTTTTTTCGGTTGGATTATTGTTTCCAGTTTTAATTTATTTTTGTATAATCATTACTGGTCAGGCTAGTCTGTAAATTTTACAATACAAATATTCAATCGATAGGAAGCTCAAAAGTCCTTTTGGGCCCTTTTTAATGCAATAAGTTCCATTGAAGAAATTTTTCTTTTTGAATATCCAGGATTCGACACTCTTTGACGTCTACATGAGGCAAGGTGATAAGAGTCCTTGGCAGTAGGGTTTGCCTGTTGTTTGTCTCCTGAAGTTATTTGCTAAATAGTTTTACGTGATTTCAACATATCATTTTAAGTGTATTTGTCTGTAGGTAGTATTACAATTCTATGTAGAAAACAATTTTAATTACCGACAAATGTACATCCGTGTTCCAAAAATTGAGACATTGATGCAAAACTAACATAACAATACAACTTCTCTACAGCATACTCAGAGCAGCAAGATCACATGACAACAGGACTTAAAGTAAACGCTTTCTTATTTTTAATTTCTTTAATCCCGTTTAATGTTTATAAATCAAAATGTTATATTTCACTTCATTCTGCATATGTTTTTTCTCCTAATAGCTGCTGTACATTTGGTAAATTATCATTCAGAGCAAAACGGCTCCAGTCTTGCATTCAGCAATCATTTGATGTTAAAAGAAGAAAGCACACTTTGGATAGATCTTACAGATCACGTTGCTCTAAAAGGGTTTACTCATAAATGTCAACCATTTTTAGTGCCCACACTAAGTTGTACCAAACCATGTTAATGGAATAGACAAACGAGCATATATATTATCATCCCACCAACCCGATCTACAGTGGAGAAGAATTATTTTGCATATCTGTTAAATATTATTGGATCCGCTTATCCAAGAATGCTATATCCCAGACAGTATTAATATTTGATAACTACGTTACGGGACTGATTTGTAACATTGATGCACAAATTGGCCAAGGTTAATTATACTCCTTATGTCCACATTATGACATTGATTTATGAAATTGACATACAAATTGGTGTAGTTAAACAACATTTCATGTATCCACATTATGACACTGATTAGCTGATAGGTTTATTAGCGAGGACTTCTTGTCCAAAATGCATGAGTTCCTGGGAAATGGCAGGAACATTAAATTAATAATTGAATATGTTTCCAGGGTCTACATCACCATCTCGGCCTTCTGCCCTTCGTAGCTTCATCGGTGCAGATAATTATGAAGTGACATCATGCAGTAATTGTGCATGATTGTCTACATTCATAATGTGCATGCTATAAAATTTAGATTTTTATGGCCGTAAAAACCAAAAATGACCTTAAATTTTTTAAACTCGACGTACACAATGTCAATCCCTATTCATAACATAACATTTCAACGTGTTGGTTGCAATTTTTGTAGTTGACCAAACAGTTAATTTTTTTTTTTAAATTTAAAAAACTATCCACTTATTTAAGAATATTTAGTTTGCTCTTGCATGCTAATGTATTTTTGAATGAAATCAAAGTATCTTTCCTGGATTTCTGCTAGGCGCTTAACATTTCAGTTTGCCATTAAGATTTTAAAACATTCACATCATGTCAGACATACAGAAGTAGACATTTCTTCAATTTGAATGAACGTACCTCATTATTTTATGGATAGGCTAATTTTAATGATGTTTTATCAGGATTTAAGTTGATCTTTATATATTCATGAATCTTTTATTTTAATGAAAATGAACAGACAACGTATTCAAATTCATAAATTAAAACTGTCCTCATGGTATAGAAATTGCATGTTATATAATAGAAAATAGCCCTTGTGAAGAATACAAAATAGCTTATTTCGAAGATATCTAAACTGTCTCCGGTCAGTTGATCTATTATGCAGTTCAGGTCAACATGTACACGTGATTTTTTTTTTCATCTTTTTTCAACTCATTCACTAGTTAGAAATAGTGAAAAAGGTCAATGCGCTCTTGGTGAAGTTGAATGGTTCCAAATGAGCTAACCAAAGCTCAAGTCTTGCTAAGTACAAGGCTCCAACATCACAAGTGACTGAGGCCATGATCTTGCCTCGGGTGAATTTGGTGGAATTGACACTTCTCAGTCTTCAGCTCTTAGCTAAAGAGGTTTCAGCCCATAGGCTTGCGGTTCTGTATGGGTAGCTAAAATTACTTTGTGAAGGCCCTCACTGAACTAGTAACTCTTGGACTTTGTGTCCCTGCCAGACTACCATGTTCATGATTTGAAATTAGAATTTTTTTTACCTTAAATTTGAAATATTAGTGTACTTTCATAAAGTTAAAGAACCACTTCCCCTATCTTAAATGTTATTGTATAAACCATTCAATTAAATGCAAACAATAAAAACATAGACTAGTCTAGAGAGCAAAGTTGTTCGTAGTGAATTCAAGGAATTGGAGTAATAAATGTCAAATTAAGAAAATAAATACAAAAGATTAGACATTTCATTTTAGGTATGAAGATGATGTCCAAAAGGTAATAAATGTCAAATTAAGAAAATAAATACAAAAGATAAAACATTTCATTTTAGGTATGAAGATGATGTTCAAAAAGTAACATACTATGATATATTGAAAAAAAAAATATATTGTAAATGTGGTTCATTATGTTTTATGGTTGAAAATTTTAAATTTGCCAAAAACTTGTTTTACATTTTGAACAATAAATCTATATTTTGGTGGGTTAAACCTACATATTAAGGTCAAATTTCTATAAATGGTTTAGAATTATGCACAACTTTGATTTTTGTTGTTCTCAATTTATCTATGGTTTTTTTTTTTATAGCTATTTTAGAAAGATAGTATTTAAAAATACTTTTGGAGGACTATTAATAGTAAATATTACTAGAGGACATGTTTTCCCAGGTCAATTCTTAGAAAGGTATACAAAAGATTGAAAATAATAGATCTTAGGTATACAATATGCACTTGAATGTTTTTAAATATAAGGACATAGCAACAAACAATGCAAAATATGTGTTTAATCAACCCTTTGTAGGAAATGCATGGATGAAAGTCTACCAATTTAAATTTAATTCTCTAAATTTAAAGGTCAAATCAACAAGTTAGCTGATCTTACATTTTGTGGAAATAATATGAGACATTGATGCAATCAATTCAAGTGGGTAACATAATGTTTAGGGATAGGTACACGAATAGACTTGATAGATGCATAATATAGATGAATATATCAAAATGTGTCTATTGATACACATAGGAATATGTGTAAATGAATGGGTAAAGCCACAGGGAAAGGGACTCAACTTCTTGTAAGATTGTGCCATTTGCCAATACACAAATATTCAAGATATTTACTTAAAAGTTTTGATACTTATGTTGAAGAAATCATAGTGCCAAAGCTGAAGAAATCATAGTGGACAATTTTCACAAATGTGGGACTATGACTTATGAAACAACCTAACGAATTGAAAAAAGTCCCATCTTTTTTTTGGGGTTTAGGAAAAGAGAGAGATACCGAATTTGAAATAAATAAGAACTAAACCTAAAGTGATGCAGGAGATTTAAAATGGGCATCTTTTTATAAAATATAATGCAATTTACAACATTTTTTTTAAAATGCATGATTTCAAACTCCAATTTCGAATCTCAATGACAAAATTAGTTGTCTTCTTCTCTTCAAATCGAAGATATATATTTATCTTAGTAAATTTTTATCTTGGTTTTAGTTCTAGATTCATTTGATTTGATTATTGCTTGTAGTAATTAATTAACCTTCATAGTTGAAGTAAAGACATTTTACCTTTTTACAATTATTAAGTCACCACTAACATGATTTAAATAGTCTTTTAAACCTAATAAATATATTCATATTAATGCAAGCTAGAAAATAACTATTATGCAGCACTAAAAAGAAATTAGTGACACTTTTTTTTTAATAAAAAATAATAATTTTGAATGATAAGAAGTTTGAATTTGTTGCTAGACATAATAGAACGAGTAAATATTATTCACCCAAACATATTAATGTTAAGCTATTAAAACATATGATATAAGAAAAGTAAAAATAGCTTTTTAAATCTTAACAGAAATTTAAAACTGTAATTATTTAAAAATTAAATTTACTTCAATTATTAATTTTTAATTCAAATTAATTTGTTTAAAAAAAATATTTTTGTCTGTAAAATTAGGCTAAAAATTTCAGACCATCAATCTAACTTCAAACTTTATAAAATAATTCATTAAAAAGTCATATAATTTGTTTTATTAAAAATAAATATTTTTCTTAATAAGAAATAAATAAATATATTTTAAAAAGGGTCTAACCTTTTTACATGCATATCAAGAAAACTATAAGAAATATATAAATAGCTGGATTCAATCTATTCTCATGGGTACATGCAAAAACTCCGAGAAACCAGTGTAACAAGATTTGAACTTGAAATAAAGGGAATACGACATGTTTGACGGAATGAGTAGGCTGAATTAATATCACTCAGTAACACTTTTATTGCATCAAATTAGAGCTTGAATGGTTCATTGAAATGATCAGGAAAGCTAGTTTAAACAAACAAATTCCCACTCAAACTTTTCCAGTTCATTGGATTTTGGTGTTTCAAGAAAATGGGAGTTCAAAATTTAGATTGGCATTCAATTTGAACGTTTTCGTCTAAATTTCATTCTCTTGGATGTATTTTGAAATCAGTACAATGCTTCTTAGCAGGAGGATATAGAAAACCATGGTGCTCTGCAACTGCATCTACCCAATGATCAAGACTGCTTTGTGTTTGTGTTGTAATGAGATCACTGAGCTTAGTATTCCGTAAAAGATGTGGGTGTTTGTTTTCCTCTTTTGTTAACTTCAACATCCTCTCAATTCCATTAAGGCAAGTTTGTGAAAGGCCTGTATTGCTAGTTGTAATCAGATTACTGAGGAGATTTATACAATCAAGATCCACAAAGTACACCACCTGCTCTTCACTCCCATATATGATACCATTAACAATGGCAACAGCTGCTTCTTCCTTAACATTATCTACTGCCTCTGCAAGCAGCCTCACAAGTGCATATATCACTCCTCCATTAATTGCAAGTTCAATGTCTTTTGGGGTTTGTCTTGTGATACTGGCAACCAATCTACAAATCTCAGAATGAATCTTACTCACTGTTTTTGACTCTCTCTTGTCACCACTTGACAAAATTGCCACTATACGAGACAGTGCCCTGTCATTGATAACCTCCTTATAGTTTTCATGGTCTGCAATGTTGGCCATGGTTTCCATGACAGAAAGCAGTACGTGTGGAGAATCATGAAACAGGAGATCAACAAGACATGGGCAAATGTCATTTCCAATGATAGATTCAACACCCTCAGGCCCTTCAGAAAAAGATGCAAGAGCCTCACAAGCCAGCCTCTGTACTTGGGCATCTTCCCCTGTTTCAAGCAGATCCTTTAGGGTTGTTAGGGTAATGAGTGTGTCCTCAATGGGTTTGCACCGAATGATATATACCAATGCTTTGAGGGCAAGCCAGAAGATCTTGAATGGGCATTTAGGGCGATAGAAGAAAGGGAGGAGATTGAAGATCATGTCATCAGTGATGACTCTGCAGTCAAAGGATTGCAGAGCATACTCTGCAACAATGGCTATGGCCCTTACTGCCTGTTCCTGCACATCTTCACTTGAGGATTTCAAGAGATTGCTAAAATAAGGCACTACATCGTTTTCAATCAACACATCAGTCTCAAATCTGGCCAGATAGCGTAACATGTGAGCTGCCTCATACTGAAGCTCTGTTGAATCATCGCTTCTCAGACAATCAGCCAGCACAGGCACAAGTTCTGCATTGATTTGGTTGTCTTTGAAACTGTAAATCTTTCTGAGCTGACGGAGAGCTGGAATCTGCCTTATTGGGTCTCCATCTTTCACTCCATCTACAACTTCTTGGAGATCATTACTGCTTTCCCCTTCATCCATTACTGATTCTTGCTTTTCACTTAAATAAAAATATAGATCAAGGTTGGCTTCATCATCTTCTTCTTCTTCCACTAATTCTTTTCCATTTCTTGAAAAAGAGAACTGCTTTGTCCTGTCTGTTATACTCAAGGCTGCCATTTTTGTAGAATGAATACCTCACATTCAAGAAACACCCAGATCCTGAGAACACAGTAAAATGGGTCAGAGATATTTATGCCAAGAACAGAGTACACAAATCAGCTCAGTTACAAAATTCTCTCCAGCAGGAAACAAGATTTGAATCTTGTCCATCCCTCAAAGAAACAAATGCTTAAAATATGGATGGGTACTGATGCCCATCCAAGATAATACCCTGCACCTCTGTTTTTCTTCGGTTTATTCAAAACCAGCCCAAATCAAGCCTTTCTTTTCATTTTTCTGCAATTTACCAAGATAAAACCCCGCACCTCTGTTTTTCTTCGGTTCATTCAAAACCAGCCCAAATCATGCCTTTCTTTTCATTTTCTGCAATTTACCAAGCTCCCCAACAAGGTTAAAGCCGCCAAAACTTCTGGACAGATGAGGATGCTGAGAAGCAATGGAATTATGAGTTCTTTCTTTTTGCTGCAATTTACTGACAA
Organism: Thuja plicata; assembly: GCA_018584345.1. NCBI lineage: Eukaryota > Viridiplantae > Streptophyta > Pinopsida > Cupressales > Cupressaceae > Thuja > Thuja plicata. The sequence goes on from MU223245.1 coordinate 494,927, forward strand.
ATAAAGTAAAGAGATACCCAAGTCATGAGATACATTTATTGTACACTATCCATATTTATTATTGACTAAGACTGAAAGTGATTCTTGTGATGTTACCTTTCTTTTATGCTTCCTCTAAGCTTGGTGGTAGCCAAATTCCTGTTATAGTTGCAAATTTATGCTCGAAGATTATGTACATAATTACAGTGTTGATAATTCATGACGTGCAGACTCAATGGACTTTCTGTTTTAAGGGCAAGGTTATAAAGTTTTCAAGATGGAGATCTATGTTAAGGCAAGGTAAGGAGCTTTTATAGTCTACCATCAAAGCATACATACCTTTGTTCTTATGAGATTTGAACTGATGACCTCTCTTTCAAAAGTACAAATTCTCCAAATGATATATAGTGTTGGAATTCTAAGTGATGACTCTTGGACTTCTATTGTAGTTTATAAATTGATACAAGTTAGGGGATTCTAAGTTGAATAAGAAATTTCATACAATTCTTTCTTATAATTTAAATAATTATATTTTAAGAAATTGTCCAAACAATTGAATTGGTAATTTTAAATGTTCAATAATTTGTGACTAGTTATTATTAATTATTGAATAACTATATTTTCTAATTCAGTTTAAATATTTTTGTAAATAATTTTTTCTATAATAATAATAATCTTGTTATTGTTTGTTATAAATTGAAAAAATGTACTATTAATTTATAATTTTTAATAAATAATATTTATATTATCATTTAAAAATAATGTTGCAGAAAAATGCATATTTTTAAATATTTGCTAAGCATTGATCTTTTTCATTGTTTTGATAACTTTTATTTTATTTTAAAGTCTGTCCTAGGTTTAAATTAGTTATTTAAACATTTAATATAATTAAACATCTTTATTTATATGAATCAACATATAATTATGTGAATAAGGTTGCAAAATAAATAGGCTCTATACAAATAGTTATTTGAGTATTACAAAAATTTTAAGAACATATAAAAAATCTTTTTAAGAAATGGAGGACACAAAAGTGGAAGTTCTTGAAAGCTATCAAAATTTAAAACATATAACATAAGAAAACGCTTCAATATAATATACACCAATTCACCCTAAATGATTTATTAAAATTGAAAAAAAATAAATGTTAAGAAAGTCATTCAAGTTCATCAAACTATTTTCTTGACGATTTTATGAAAAGGGAAAAAAAAACACATAAAAGCTTACATAATAATCATAGCAAAGATAAAAAATCAAAGATAAAAAATCAAGACATTGGCTGCTCTGTGTGTCATGCAACATTCTCTTTCTTTTCATACAACACCACCACCTATCTTGCACAATTTTCGTCTGCAGGTTAGAAAATTTTAACCCAGTCTTACAAATTTATTTTAAGCTTTTATAAGGAATGATGATATTACAAATCCATCTAAATATAAACTGCTTGTTAATTAGTTGGGCACGTTTATTCTTGCAGGGAGTAAAGTTAGGTTTAGAGTGTGCATAATAATTGAGATAGTGAGAGGCATCATTCTCATCACTACCTTAAGCTCGCTCTTTTTTTTGATGGAGAGCATTAGCATATAGTCCATGCTATATATTTTTTAAAAATATCAAATTTAAATTTCTTAAATTTATATATCTTAGAAATATCTCAATATTCTTTTCTAAGATGCACAACTCTTCATGAGTTCGACAATAACTGATTTATGTAGCCTTCCTTTCTTTTTGACGACTTCATCAAATGCTTAAGGTTAAGGCTCATGTTCATTAAGTTTTGGTGTATAGCTGCATTTAAATCGAGGCATATCTTATAGCTTCAAATTTTCAAGCCTCACTCCATTCATTACTGTCAGAGTTTGCATCCCGAGCCTGCCACTTTGTCCAAACTCATTAAAACATACATGGATGCAAAATGACAAATTAACATGTTTGACTTGTGCTAGGGAAACATATTTTTAATAATCTCCTATTATTCATTTTCTTATAAGAATTTAGTTTTCCATCTTTCGTTGCAATGTATGAATTAGAAAAAACATATCAAAATTGATATCATTTCAAAAGTAAAATATTTTCATTTATTTATTGAACATTTTTATTTCAATTGTTTAATTTTTGATCTTTTTTTTTATTACTTTTATAAAAGAATTACATTACTTCAAATATTATCTTGGACCAATTATAAGAGGTGGTATGAAAGAATGCCTCAAAAGTCAACCCACCAGGATGAGTAACAGGGCAAATATAGATAAGCCAAAATACAACAACCTAAGGTGATAAAAAACAACCAAAAAATCAATATTCTTGAAAAAGGAAAGTGATTCACAAATATTCATCCATAATATCATCAACTAAGTTTAATTTAATTTTAGACTAGAGTTAAATCTTTATAATCTAAGGCACCATCTATTTCCTTATAGAGCTATAAACCATTTCAAAATTTTAAATATTTTATTCATTTATTATGTCAAGAGGGATTCTATAGTGGTAGCAATACACAAAATGCCATATTGTAATCATGTACATAGAAACAAAATGAATGAAATGAAAGTATATATTGTAAGGTTTCCCAACAATCAAAATGAAATTGTTGATGATATCAAAAAATTAATTCATGGTACATATTGTAATGCTTTCCACAAACTTTTCCCCATCACAAATCGTTCTTGTGGCATAGAGTTTTATAGGTGAAATCAAATCTCCTATTGACTCACTGTTGCATGCACAAAAGTGTGTGACTGCTAGTTTAATTCTAGTTTGTAGATTCACTAGTTTTTGGTCCTCTCTTCCGGATCTGCATTACTGGGTGATGAATTCTTGGATATCTCTAGTCTCTGGTAAGATTAAGCTTTTCTCTTATGCAAAGGGGGTTTTTATTGTTGTTTTTACTTTTGCTGAAGAACGCGAGTTGGTTTTGAGAAAACTCTAGGTGTGGGAAAACCATTCTCTCTCGGTGAAACCTTGGAAAATCTCCTTTAACCCTCTTACTGAACCACTCACTGTACGTCCACTATGGGTTCGTCTCCCTAATCTTCCTCTTCATTTTTGAGAGAATTCTTGTTTTGAGGCCATTGACGACTCTATTGGCCATTTCTTAAAGGTAGACAAGGCTATGACTGCAATGGGCCTCTCTAGCTTTGCTCACATTCTAGTCTACATTGACATCTCCACATCCCTTCCAAGGGATGTGGTTCTCATGGTTGGGGACAGGGCTTGGACCCAATTGTTGGATTATGAGGGCCTCCCCTTTCAATGCAAAGGTGTTTCTCTACTAGTCATCTGGCTACATATTATTCTCTCTCACGTCGTAAAGGTTCTACCACTTGGTGGAAGGATGTTGGCCTTTGACTTCTCCACTGATGATGTCTCCCCATAAGGTGGTGTTGATTTTATCCCGTGGATCTAATTCCACGTTCTAGCCCTCTCTGATGGCGTGGACCCTTCTCTGACTGCTACTGCTCTTGATCTTCCATAGTATTTGGTTTTTGAAGTTCAACATTTCCAACGCTATTTTCCTAGTGTTGCTACTAGTTCTCTCTTTGGGGGTTCCTTCACCCTCCTCATGTAGTGGGGACACCTTTGACAATATTGCCTGGAGATTTGTCTGATGGCGAAGGAAAAATCACCTTGCAGACTCTCATTCTCCTCCCCATGTTGGAGGTGAGTTGTGTACCGACTCTTGATGTGGGTTCTAGCTGTGCTGCTAGTCAGCTGTCAATGGTCTCCTTTGACCTCATTGTAAAAATATGCTTTGTTTGGTGGTTTTAACACTTTCGGGCTATAGTGGTGTAAGAGACAACACCCTTGTTTTGCTACTTTTAATATCAAAACAATGAAAAAATTACAATACACTTACATAGTCTTTATGAATGTAATTACATCAAGCTTTTCAAATGAAAAAACCCAACTTTCAAAACATCCACATTCAATATATTATTAACAATGAAACGCATAACAATACACTTACATACTCTTCATGAATGTAATTCTAAAATATCAAGCTCTTTCAATGAATCTCCCATGTGTCTAATCATACATCTGCAAATCTCATGTCATGCTTCACATACACATTAATCAGATGATATTTCAATACTATGTCAACCAAGCCAAAACTACTAAACAACCAACCTCAAACACTAAACATGTGCTTGTTTTGATAGTATCAAGCTGACACAAATACAACCAAGTAGTAATGTAAAACCACATGCCTAAAAAACATAAGTACACAAAACCACTAACCACACATTTATTTTTTGTTAATAAGTTTCTCAAATATTAAATATTTTTCTTACATGCAACCCACATAAAATATCTAACCAATATTAAGTACAACTTTACAAATAGGTGTTCCATTCATTCTCATGAGAGATGGGTTCTTGTGAACCACTACTCATGAAACATGAGTCAACGAGTTTGACTAAAAAACTACACAGTTGAATTCTGATAGCAATATCACAAATCCAAAAAAGTAACAAAAAAATATAATAAATTGTAAAAAATCGATATCTTTAATGCTTAACGTGATTGAACACGTCATGCCACAATAAAATATTTATTTTACATAATTTAGATACACCTTGTCCATAATATTGGAGACACACTAATATAAATATGGATAAAACCCATATCTACTTAGTTACACCAAAAGGTATACAATTATATAAAATATAAAGAAAATTATTATTTTTTCATTAAAATAAATGATATTACATAGTTATAAAGAAGTACAACAAATTCTATATAACAAAGAAATAAATATGATGACGATTTGAATCATAGCTAAAAACCCATTTCACCTTAGTGGTATTTAGAGGTGAGCAATTTATATTGGTTAGAGTAGTCCTTGGGTCTACCTTATGTACTCAATTGGTACGTTGTAATGAATATATTAGGTCTAGGTTTTATTAAATTTGTCATTAATTATATTGATTGTGCAAAGGGAATTCTCTTTAGTGGTGAGTTTGATTTTATAAATATCTAGGGGAAGCGCACTAATAGTCGTTATAGCTAACCACTTGTAGAGTCTAAACTATACATCAGATTTTGACAAATTTTGTTGTTGTCTTTGTATACTAGTTGACAACTTAAAAAACTATTTTTTGACTTCTAGGTATTAACAAAGCTCCCCGTAGAAACCGTGAAGTGTCGAAGGGTGAAGAAGTGACCATTTCAAAGTGTCATTGTGTGGAAGTTATTGCTGATGAAGGAGAATGTTGTTGTCATATTGGTTGTCAGTGATGTCAACACACTTCTATTGACTTAGCTAGTTATGGCTCTCAGATATTCAATGATACAATTGATGTTGTTTTCATGCACATGCCTCCACATGAATAGACACGAATATATGGTTTTCACAACACGTTCTGGTAAATCTATTGATTCTATATTCAAGAGTTCATGAGTTTTGGTGCTTCAGCCATATTGTATTTTTGGTCCAATAGCTCAGTTTGCCAATTGCTTTGTTTCTCCAGAACATAACAAGTGATCAATATGTATGCTCTTTATCACATGGATGCTTTTGTTCCTATAATTTTGGTACAAGGTTAAGGGAGGATCAAAACGTGTAATCACAAGTTGATATCAATGTTGGTTGGATTTTGGCTGATATACGAAAGCAATCGTGAGATTTACTCTAGATGTAACGTGCATTGAATTATCCTATTTGACTTCTTAATGCATGGGTTTGGATGACATGATATATGTTTGATTTCAATATATATATGTTAGTTATATTTCTTTTTGGGATGGAAGAGACATAGATATGAACCTATAGATGAATATCAAAGCTATGTGACAAAAGCTTAAGTGAATTAGTGAAGAAAAAATGAAGTGTGTCAAGTTGATATTTTAAGCTTCAAAGAAACTATTTTGTGCATACAACAAATACAATTGTATCAGTTTATTTTAGTTTTCTTATGATTCTTTGGGCAGTGTGCCTTTACTTCTGGGCAGTGAGCCGTGTAGTGAGAACTTGTAATATTGTATAACTAGTTATACAATATTGAGAGTTAACCCACTCTGTGGTTTTTCCCATTTGGGTTTCCACAATAAAAAAAATAGTATTTACGTGTGCTTATGGTGTTTTTGTCAGATGATTACTTTGATTATGAATGTTAAGAATATTGTGTAATGCATTAAGAAAATTGGATTTAAAGTTTTTAGGGAATATTGATTTATCCCCCCTCAGTATTCCAGCTGTTCAACAACTGGTATCAGAGCATGGTCCCTTGGTTTAGCTTGATCACTTGAGGGAGATCTCTAAATTTAAATAGATGACATTTAAAGAAAACACGAAGGAAATTCACTTTGATGGAGAACTGCAAACCGCTCTTGAAGATCTTAAGAATATGGAAAGTGAAAACAAGGATATGAAGGAAAATGTCAAAGAAGCTAACGAATGTATCAAAAAGACATGAGACCAAATAAAAAAGTTCAAGGATAGACATAGAGAAGTCAAAAAATAATCGAAGCAAGTAAATGACACCGTTGTCGATCCAAGAATGCGAGTTGAAGCAAGCAATAAAATTGAAGAATATCTAAATGGATTAACTAAATGCAAAATTGACGAATGTGCAAAGATGGAGCAAGAGATAAAAAAGCTCAAAATGAGAAGGAAAAATAAAGGAAATTTCCTTGAAACTTGATGAAATAATGGTTCTGCAGAGGACACCAAAAGATAAAGGAGGATTAAGCTTTGAAGCAGGTGAAATTTCAATTCAAAAGGTGAAAGACAAAGGGAAATTAGAGAATAATGAAATCAAGAAAAATACTGATGAGACAACCAAAGGAAAGCTTCTTTGGAATTAGAAGAACTCAACAAGGAACCCCTGGTCAGACAAAAAAGTTACCCATCATTTAAAAGCTATTGCTTTTTCTGTAACAAGTTCGAACATAAGGCTGCAAAATGTAGAGATAAGTTAAATCAAAATATTTAGTGCTTTACATGCAAAAGATTTAGTCATAATGCTAATAATTACAGAAGTCAAGTTAATGGAAGGAACAAACCTTTTTATGGATATTGCCAATTATGCAATAGATTTGGACATAAAGATGATCAATGCAAATCTAAAGTAACAACACAAAATTCAGGACAAAGAGACATCAAATGCTTTAATTGTAACCAAAATGGACACATTGCCAAGTATTGTAGAAACAAGAATCTGAATCAAGATACACCAACAAGAATAAATGATCTTTTGAAAAAGATTGCTGTAGTATAAGTAAGATGAGAGATGAATAAAATATGGAAAATAAAAAAATAGATACATCAGATAGTGCGACTGCACCTAGCTCTGGTGCAGAAAATATTTTAAAAACTAGTTTGGATTGATTTGGCTTAGGGGGAGCTATATTGGGGATCTCTTTCCCCTACCAAAGAATCTTGTGTTGTTGTTGTTGCATCATGATAATCTGAAGGACTAATTCATGAGTTTGAACTATTGGTGAAATCTGCAGTAGAAAATATTGACTTGCAGAAGTTTACGAAATAGTGAAAGATAATGTATTATCAGATGAAATATGTTTGACAACTTTTTGTGATGTGATGTTTTGGAAGAAAAACCCTAAGTGTATATGAAAGCGAGTTTGATGATTTTTTATTATCATTTTCCTCTTTGCAATCTGATGATTTCTATGTGAAAGAAGAATCAAAGCTAAAACTACAAACTGCAAAATGATATTTTACTCACGGATTCAATTAAGCTTGTAAAATGTGATGATGAGTCTTGACTAGTCTTTCCAAATTTGATGAAAGAGCCATCAAGGGTTTCTTCAAATGGTGCACTTTTGGCACTACTTGCTAGGGTTGTATGTTTGGAAGACATATACAAGTTCATTGAAGTACAATTGGATGAATATGATATTGAAAGGAAGAAATCTTGAACTTTCACTCTCTAGAGATGAATTGTAGATAATCTTTGATCTAGGACGTACAAATGATTAAATGCGTGGAGTGAATTCTAGATGATTACTGATGAAGAAATAATTAGAATTGTGCTAAGCATGATACGTGGCGATTACTTATGGTCAATAGACCTTACCAGATAAACAAAGAGGTAGTCAAGGTAGTGACAAGCCTTTTGTAATGACCCTAACTGGTCATTTTCAAAAAATTCCTCAAATGTAGCCTAGAAGATTTAAACATATATTTGCATGCACAAGATATTTATTTAAATGAAATAAACAACAAATATTATTGCAATAAATCCTCAGAAAATGGTATCGCATTATACAACCAGCAATACAATAACCATGAATGACAAACTTCCCAATCTGAAATATAGAAATAAAAGTAAGATCGGATGATGAAGAACCTATGAATACACTGGAAAACTATGCTATGAATCTGCATCGTTGATGAACTGGGGCTATGTCCAATCCACCTCTCAGCCAAAGGGTTTCCATCCTCATGACTATATTTGAAAGCTGAAGCTTCCTGATATCTCCAAGAGATAAAAATATAATATCAAAACTAAGCATATCTGAAATGAGCCTTCAATCCTTCTTTTAAAGCAATGGCTGTGACTCTTCAATTTCCCCTCTCCGTCTTTACATATTCTCACTTAAAGTCACTTTTTAAATAAATATAACTGTTGGTTATAAAGTGACATAATAAAATAAAGCGAGGAATCTTTTGGCATTAAAATGGAGGACCAAACAAACTCGGATGGAGACGTGTGATATCTTGCCAGAAAGCTCTTAGTGAGATGCTCTGAGTCCACTATTGAAATGCCAGGTACACTGAGTTCTTCCTACTTACTATAAATAGTAAGCACCCTGGAAACCATGTGGAAACTGATCCGATTGGACTGAAACTTAAAACACCTAGGCCAAATATCCCTCTGATTACCAGCCAAGCCTCAATTAGCCTACCAGACCATGATGAAAGGCTAACTAGATGGCACAAAATAATGTGCCCAAAAAGGGGACATTACAAATCATCCCTTCCCGGAGATTGCTTGCCCTCAAGCAATCAGTATTTGCATGCTGCGATCATAATACCTGGATCCCAAACCAACCTTAGGGAAACTGCTCCACCAACCTGACATGTGAAACTGAAACAAATATTATGCCCTGACCTGTGAATCCATTCACACAACAAAACAACAACAATTAGTCTAATGTCAGAATCCCAAATCACTGCAGGATCAGTCATACCAAACTGCCCCATGTCGCCATCATCCGTGAAAAAGTTCTCAACCCAACTGAGAACCTCACGCCAATTGAGATCACTGGAACCTCTATGGTCAGATGCAGGGAGAAACCAAACCTCCCTCCAATCGACTCCCTGAATAAATACCAACCGCAAGTACATCCCTCCTGGATCCCATAAGCAAAAGGGCCATCCATCTCCCCAGCTGGCTGAAAAATCCAGAGGCCCGATGCCCCTACTGACTGAATCACCTGAAATGTCCAACTGCCATCCCGAACTAAAAACTATACTAAAGAGGCAAGATACGTAGAATGTCAGACAAGGCTTCCATCTGCAAGCAAGGAAGCATACCAAACCAATCACTCACCCCACACCTCTACAATAATCGGGAAAGAAAGTTTCCCGTAGATGGGCTGAATGGAAAACCAAATGCATCCCATATAATGTGGCCAACATGCGATGTACTAACCAACTCTGTTGGAAATCCTAAATCAGCATAAGGATTCCATGACTGTCTCTCCATACTCGGAGTCATACAGTGTACACCTTGGTGTGAAAAATTCACACCATCAAACATAGTCATCATACCAAGCTCAACTATCCCATACTGAATAGACTCTACCCAATCGTCATCATCATGCTCAAAATCTGTGATGGTAGAGTTACCATAGGCACTGGATGAATCATTATGGTAATGTGGTTGAGTCCCAGCTGTGTGAAGAGGCGAAAAAATCAAGGGATACTCATCAACACTAACTTCTCTCCTTATGTACTCCTTGGCTATACTGATAACCCAGTCCCTATCCAAGGCTGATTTGCAATCATCATTATGTCCATCTATCAAATGTGACAAGGCAGCTGCCTCATGGCTACAATCAAAACCCAATTGAAAAGTAATCTCTTATGAGATTAAGAGTTGGCGCTTGTGATCAATTTTAAAAGGTGTTCCATCATCCAACTCAAATAGTGGATTCTCAAATATCTGATCGACATTCATCTCAAAGAATAAGTTATCAATCAACTTGAGTTATATCTTTTCACTATGCTTCATGCAATCAACAATATCCTTATAGTCATCTACCAAAGGACATGATGCCATTGTGCATGGAGGATCCTTCAAATTATCAGGTAGCTGATCCATGATTGTGTCCTTTGCAACCTTGTCATCCCTATGAATACCAATAGCTTCATCCCCACTAAGCTTCCCATAAGACTGAATTTTTCTCTTATGAACCGAATCTGCTTGTTTATCAAACCCTCCACTAAGTTTCCTACATACCTCCCTTGTATTTCCTTTTCTCTTAAGTTGCTTCTCTAAATTTGTAGAATCCAAACCATCATCATCCGCTTCGAGAATACCCCCAAATTGTGCAAAGGGAAGATGGTCACGTATCTTTTTAGGAAGAGTGCAATACTTTTGGTGGCTGTTCATAATTATATCATTTTTTGTTATGGCATGATGCCTCTTACTTGCACATGTCGAGGGTGATGAAACCTTAGGGGTTCCAAATTTCTTGGAAAGAGTGTCACTTAAATGCTACAATTCACGAATGAGTGTTTGTTGTGTTTGTTCAAATTCTTTCCATACTTGTTTATTGCTAAACAACCCTGCCATGATGACCTATCTCGCTGTCCAAACTAGAAACCAATCCAACTGAAGTATACACAACTTGAAATTACCCAATAGACTTGAACACCAGAACAGTTAGGATTTAGTTTCTAGACTGAATATTTGAAGATCTGATACTCCATAGTCAGTTACTCACAACAATATGTTCATATGTTTGCATCGCTGCTCAAACCTGTTGGAGTCCAAAAACCTGCTCCGAAGTTCTAGTACTCTGTAAGCTTCTCAATCTGAGTATCAGATATGTTCACTCAGAAGTCCTCCCGTGCTTCTTTTTACTGTAATGATTAAGTCCAGAATGGTCTGCTACTTTTTCAGACCCCATTTTTTAAAACCGATTCACCTTAATTTTGTCCCCACTCATTAAACAACAATTGGTCTACATGTCTTTGCATTATATGAATTCCAATTTTGAAAATCATCAGCTTATTAAATGGAGGTAATATAAAGCTCTCCACCTTAAAACACTGCTACAGAAAACTATGCTAGACAATAGTTATTGCCTAAAAGCATACCAGTTCTTACGAAAAACATTAATACTTCATACATACATACATGTATATTATAATTTGAGGCAATCAGATCTGACTTGTGTATTTTGATTAATTCCTTCAAACTGCAGGTGTCCTATTCCTCTTATCATCACTCAAACAAACTGAGCAACGTCCCAGTTACAAGATGCATTTACTGAAACTCCACTGTGATGATATAATCCTTCCCACCTTGCCAAACTAACTTATGGTTTTTTAGTTTCAAGACTTAAGGTTTGATTTTGAGAAAACAATTTAATGGCATTCCTTACCCTTTTAATAAAATCCCTTAATAGAAATTAGTCTTTTAAGCTTGTGTTTCCTCAGGTGAAACAAAGCAAAGATGAAAATAAGAAGTGTGAAGTTGTCAAATGTTGTTGCTAGTAACGCTGGTACCTCCTGCTCTTTGTCTTTCTTTCCTTCATGGATGTCTTGATGCAACACAATTTCATGCTGTCCACGATTACTTCCAAGTAAAATTTCAATGCCTTAGATTCACCTTATCCATACGTATTTCCTGTCAACTATTGCAAAGCGAGGTTTCTCATTTATAGTGAACTTATCATGTGAGGCTCGAGTGTTCTGTTATATGGCAACCATTTAGGGGCCTACAGTCCCGAAAATGCCCTCTACTAACCATGACATGTGAGAAGTTGACTCTGAAACGCAATGCCCATGCATGGGGAAGTCACAATACGTAGATTATTTTGAAGTAAAAGGTTACTTTATCCAGTTATTCCCAGAATTGACGAGTGACCTTTCTATATTCCCTTTAATAGTTTGACACATAATATATTTCTTTCAATAAGTTTCCTCCAACACCCGGTAATGTTTCATTGAGCTTCTGGCCATGTATCATTCTTGGTGGCAGTGTTTGAGTGCCATATATCATCCAAAGCCAGAACTATTTGTCTGTTCCTTTGATGTGTACCTTCTCCAATGCTCTAGGCTCATGCGTTCAGGCTAAAGGTATCGTTTCTTCAATGCTGGAGTGTTAAAAATGCTTCCTAGCAGCTTAACACCTCCCAAACGTCACATTGCACTGCCAAGAATGTGACATTTTTCACCTATTCCCGTGATGCCAAATAACCCCCATGACTCCTCCAACCCGATCTAATCCTGCTGTCAATTCCAATGTGGTTGCATTCAAGGTACATGCACAACATCCCAACTGTAGCCGTTACTTTGGTGGGTGCGACAACAATGCTCGATTGGAGGTGACTGCTGTGGTTATTTGTTGTTCCACGCTGAATGCAGAGATCACAGTAGTCAAACATGCAGTGAATGTGTACGGGCTATCACCACTACACTGCAAACACTTATTATGCTGGTTACTACCACGGTTACTCCAGCCCAAGATTCCCGTAACTTATTTGTATAGTTTCGTCAACATCATATGCTAACCAAGGTGTTCACAGGCTGTCTCGTTCACCACACACTGTGTGTAACCCATGCTGTTGTTACTCCACCCGCACTCTGTTCCCCATCGAGCCGTCCAAACTATGCCACAGGATGTGTGACTGGGTGTCCAGCCAGTACCACTCCTCGTGAAGTCAAGCCAGCCCGATACACCTAGGATATCTGTATCTTATGTTTACTTCCAACGTGGTTACGAGAGAGAGTGCATCAATGATTTGCAAGGACCGTATGAAGTTTGAACTGAGGAAAATCATCGAAAGATGACTATGAGGACCCCAACTTAGATACAATCTCAGATGCTTCCGTGAAAAGATATAAGTCTCTGTTATAATGCAAACACATATTCTGGAAAGTGCTTAACCCTTCTTGCAGAGAATAAAACTGATTTCAATTGATCTATCAATCTTTGAATTGAAACCACTATTCTCAAATCAGATAATCTTATCATGCAAACACAAATTCTGGGAAGTGCTTAACCTTGCTCGCAGAGAATAAAACTGATTTCAACTGGTCTATCAATCTTTGCATTGAAATCACTCTTCTCAAATCAGATAAACTTCTTCAGAACTCCAAATACCTTAACTTATTTTATTCCAAAAATATGGTCTGTAAAATTTTTGTCTGATAACAAAACTCTGATAAACCCTTCTGGAGAATTCTTTCTGAATAAACTCCACAGGCTGGCAAGAAAACTAGCTCTGATACAACTGTAATGACCCTAACCAGCCATTTTCCAAAAATTCCTCAAATGTAACCCAAAAGATTTAAACATTTATTTGCATGCACATGATATTTATTTAAATGAAATAAACAATAGAAATAACCAACAAATATTATTGCAATAAATCCTCAGAAAATGGTATCGTATTATACAACGTAACCAACAATACAATAACCATGAACGAAAAACTTCCCAATATGAAATACAGAAATAATAGTAAGATCGGGTGATGAAGAACCTGTGAATACACTAGCGAACTTTGCTACGAATCTGCACCATTGATGAGCTGGGGCTACGTCCAATCCACCTCTCAGCCAAAGGGTTTCCGTCCTCATGACTGTATTCGAAAGCTGAAGCTTCCTGATATCTCCAAGAAATAAAATATAATATCAAAATTAAGCATATCTCAAATGAGCTGTCAATCCTTGTTTTAAAGCAATGGCCGTGACTCTTCAGTTTCCCCACTCTGTCTTTTCATATTCTCACTTAAAGTCACTTTTTAAATAAATATAACCCTTGGTTATAAACTGACATAATAAAATAAAGTGAGGAATCTTCTGGCATTAAAAAGGAGGACAAAATGAACTCGGATGGAGATGTGTGATAGCTTGCCGAAAAGCTCTCAACGAGATGCTCCGAGTCCACTACTGAAATGTCAAGTACACTGAGTTCTTCCTACTTACTATAAATAGTAAGCACCCTGGAACCCATGTGGAAGCTGATCCGATTGGCCTAAAACTGAAAACACCTAGGCCAAATATCCCTCTGATTACCAACCAAGCCTCGGTTAGCCTACCAGACCATGATGAAAGGTTAACTATAAGGCACAGAATAATGTGCCCAAAAAGGGGACATTACACCTTTGCTCTATCAATCCCATACCGATCATGAAATCAATCAAGAACAAGGAAGCTAAAGCTTTAACTAGTGTAGCAAGAGACCAGAGGGCATTGCAGATTGATACAATTATTGACTTAAAATTAAGGTAGGTAGCTTTCAATATTATTTACAACATTTATTTCAAAAATAAGGAAGGTTCTACTTTGAATATTGCAATATATGTTGTGCATCAGATGGTCAAGGAATGTATGAACTATGATTTGTATGAATTAATAAGATTACAATTGTTGCAAAATTTGACATTGACTAAGAAGGAAGGTTATGCTTTTCAAATTGGATCTCTCGTTGTTTGTATGAAATTATATTTTCTAAAATCTCTAGTATTGGATAAAGGCTTTCCCATAGAAAAATAGATTTATGACTACTTGAACAATTTGGACAATGAAGAACTTGCATGCAAAACTATTTTCATGACCTATGGAAGTATCTAACTTCTAAATACATAATTTCAAAAGATTGTGTGCAAAAATAACATTACATTCTTAGTGAAGGACCTGTCTCTAAAAATAAAACTCATAAAAATCACTAAGGTCTCCTCTTCCTTTGCATCAAAGAAAAAGAAGAAGACAAAGATAAATAAGGAGATAGCAATAATTATTGATGTAGATGAACCTGAACAAGTCAAGGAAGACGATGAAGAGTAGAAAGAAATTGTTGCTGCACATAATGAAGAACTACGTAGAGAAGATTTTGAAGATATTGAGGAGGATCCATATGAGGAAGAGAAAGTTTTGGCAACACTTATAGAATCAAATGATATAAAGAGGATGGGTGATGTTTACTTCTCAAGACCTTTGTATGATAAGACAATAATTCAAGATGTTTTGATCACTCATATGCTCCAAAACACCATTTTTCCTTATGATATTGTAAGATTAGTCTGAGATATTCCCTTTGAACATGTGAATGAACATTTTTCAAAGAAGTCCACAGAGGAGAACCTGCTAAAAAGTCTATCGAAAAAAGTGTGATTTCACAAGGGATAAGTTAACTAATCACATCAAGGAAATGAAAATTTGCATTAATATCATTGCCAACATGTACAAATAGTGTCTTAGATGGCCCGTTGCCACTGATAAACACAAAGAAAAGATTGACTCCATTGAGTCAGAGTTAAACAATTTGACATTTTCATTTGATATCTTCAAAGACAAGGATGGTGTAGAAAGGGAAATAAAAAATACACTATAGTTTGAGTTGGTCAAAATACAAAGGAGTAGGGCTGACTTTGCCAAAACCTCATGGAAAGTCAAAGAGATTGTAAAATCAAAATTGGAACATTATGTCAAAATACTGAAAGAAGAAGAGAAAGACGAGTCAAGTTTGTCTGAGCCAGATGATTTGGTTAGTGTTGTTGACCTGCTAGTGCAGTGCAACACTCAAAGCTCAATACTAATAACTACCATTCATTAATGGAATGTTTTCCATCTAGAACACAAAATTAAGTACAAGGAAATTTTTCCTTAAAAGTAACTGAAGTTTTTTTGTTCACATTTTCGGTATCTTTTTGATATCCTTTGTCTTTGATGGAAAATGGGGAGAATAGTAAGAAAAAAGGAGAGAATAGTAGATTAAGGACATAGTAGAAAGGGGAGTATAAAAGAAGCAACTGAATAGTGGTGTAAGGGGGAGTCTAGCAGCTAATGCAGACAATTTTGAATAAGTTTTGATTTTTGTATGTTGCCATCAATAAAAAAGGGGGAGGTTGTTGGAAGTTGTCATTGACGAAGGATAATTTTATTGTCATTGATGTCAACACACTTGTGTTGACTTATCTAGTTATGACTCTTAGATATTCAGTGATACAACCAATATCATTTTGGTGCGCATGTCTCTGCATGAATAAAAATGAAGATATGATTTTGATAACATGTTCTTGTACATCTGTTGATTCTATATTCAAGACTTCAAGGGTTTTAGTGCTTCGGTCGGATTGTATTTTTCGTCTGGTGAGTCGGTTTGCCTAGTTTCTATGTTTCTCCGGAACATAGCATACGGTCAGTATGTCCGTACTTCATCACATGGATGCGTATGGTCCTATAATTTTGGGACGAGGTTAAGGAAGGATTGAAATGTGTAATCACAAGCTGATATTCGTATTGGTTGGATTTTGGCCAACATATGAAAGCAAGCATGGGATTTACTCTGGAAGTAACATGCAGTTAATTATTCTAGAAAACTACTTAATGCATGAGTTTGGCTGACATAATATATGTTTGAATTCAGTATATATATATATATATATATATTAGTTATATTTCTTTTTGGGATGGAAGGGATGTATATGTGAACATGTAGATGAATATTAGAGCCATGTAGAAGAAACTTAAGCGAATCAATGAAGAACATATGAAGTGTGTCAAGTCGGTATTCTAAGCTTGAAAGGAACTATTTTGTGCATACATTTTATTAGTTCATTTACTTATTAGTTCATAAATTGTATTAGTTCATTTTTATTTACTTATCATTCTATAGGCAATGAGCCTTTACTTTTGGGCAGCAAGCCCTCCAACAATGAGCACTTGTAATATTATATAACTATTTATACAATATTGAGAGTTAACCCTCTTTGTGGTTTTTCTCATTTGGGTTTCCATGATAAAAATCCAGTGTTTACTTGTTCTTATGGTGTTTTTGTTTTATATGACTGATTATGAATGTTAAGAATATTGTGTAATGCATTAAGAAAATTGGATTTGAAATTTTTAGGGAATATTGATTCACCCCCCTCTTCCTCTTAGTATTTTGACTATTCAACACATCCAATCCCCACTTAATATGCCCCAATAACTGTACACTCAAAATTGCCAGTACTTATGTACAAATGTACCAACAGTGGTGCACAAATGAGCTAATTATGAACCAAAAAGGCTAAAAAATGATCAGCTATTGGTATACATGTTATCACTTTTTGGGCTCCTTAAAAATTAGCAATTGGGAGTTCAAGTGTGTGTGTGGAGTGTATGGTTATTGAAACGTGTTCGGTTACTGGTGCTCTTCTTCTAATCATAATGGAGCGAGTTTCAAAATGTTCTATTGTTTTGAGGGAGGGAGAGAAATTTGTGATATATCTTAGTTCTAAAGTAAGAATATAATATTAAATACTTTGATATATTATACCATTTTAAATTTTGTTAATCACTTTTAAATTTTTTTTATATGAAGTCTTAGGCAATTTTATGTTTCTAATTTTTAGAACTTTAAAAGTTTTTCAAATGATCTAAAATCAGTAAAATTCTAACAAATTATTAGAGGAAGCTATTAAGTAGTTGATGTAAATCTAAAATAGAATGAAGAGGGAGTTGTTTATGTCATTTAAAATTTTAGTTATAAATTTTGTTAAAAAAATATTTTTACAATTATAATTTATTTGATATTGATTTTTTAAAAATTTTTGAATTAAAATATAGATATTTGTGATCAAAATGATATAAATGGATAAAGGGGGCATGAAATATTTGAATGTTGAATTATTAGTTGAATAATTATATTCATGTAGATTGCTGTAAGACCACTTTTTTTTTTCAAAAGAGGTGTTGGTAAGGAAAGTAGGAATATCAAATTCTATTTATGTATACTTTGTTATCAACATGATATTTTATATGAAATTCTATTTGTGTATACTTTATTATTAACACGATTCCTTCATGCATGAGTGTATCACAATTAATTTTCTTAGGTGTACTACTACATCTAAGAATATCAAACAATATTCTTTTTTATTAGCACAATTTTTTGACCATATCGAATATGCTGCTACGAAAGACTTTTGAAATAGTAAAATTTACCTTAATAAAAAAATTAATGTTAAATACACATTTTTCTTTTTATAAGCAAGGGGCCGAAGTCGAGAGTTGTATTAATATAAAGGTTTTTTTTGTATTAAATATAAGGGATTCAAAAAAGTAGAGAGCATCTACGAAGGCAAAGCCTTCCAAAAAGAGTTCAACGGATCCAAAAAGTTAATCAGAACATGATCAAAGCAAAAAGTAGACAAAGAAACAAGCTACTAGAGGCAACCATCAGTGGCATCAACCCAAGTGGTCCAACCCTTCTCACCCTCCATCCAAGCAACCTTTTTCTTATTTTGAATCTGGCCCAACATGGCCAACACGTCTTTCTTAGAGTTCATGTTCTTCTTGATTTCCTTGTTCACCTTTTTCAAAGTTTTTTCAAACATTTGGAGGTCGTCCAGGTTCTTTGTCCATTCATAACCATTCTTTAATTCAAACACAAAGAAGGTAGCATGCCCGTTCTGAAGAAATCTCCCACAGCTTCTTTTTGTCCATCATCATAGTGGTATGAACCTGCGAAGAAATTTTAAAATATGTGAGTTTCCTTGAAAACTCAGTAAGAACCCTGGGAGTGTCTTGAAACCTGTCTTCATTCCTGCATTTCTAGATCTGCCATAAGATGTAAGAGGTTAAGATGTTCCAAAAAATGTTAGAGTCTTTCTTTAGCCCCATAATATGACCAGTCACAATTTCTATAATAGAGACATAAGTAAGATAAGAGATACCAAAAAGATTCCAAACATTTCTAGGAAAAGAGCATTCAAAGAATATATGCCTGCTAGTTTCATGAAGATTACAAAGATTACAACAATTACTTTCATAGTTATTTTTTCTAATAGAGAGTCTGTCAAATATAAAAATATTACATAGTTATAACTTCCCTAGATTTAACAATCATACACATAGTTGCCAATGATAAGCAAAAAAAGGAACTTTGAGCTCGAGAGTGCTCCTAGAAACAATTATAAAAGGAACTTTGAGCCTGAGAGTACTCCTAGAAACAGTTATAAAAACTAAGCCGACCTAAACAAGAGGAAACATCTTCTACTTACCTCCATAAACAATTCAAAATCCATCATGATGCCAAGGCTGGTCAGTAAAAGAAATAAAATACCAAAAAATCTATCCAAGCAAGACACCAGGGAGCATAGATGAAACCTTATCTTAGTTCTTTCCATCACCAATTTCCTTCCTCTGGTTGCAGCGCTGTAAGTCAAGGAAAATCCTCCTAGATTGATGAAGGAACTGCTACATCCGATGCTAGTGAATCCTTCCTTTCCGCATGTTGGTCATCACTATAGCCTTCTTCCTCAGATGAGTCTTCACTGCCCAACCCATCCATCTTCTCTTGTTGACTGTGCCTGCCAAAATTAATTTGAATATCTGTAGTTAGAGTATTGAAAGTATGATCCATCTCCCCTTTGATATTGGTTTTAAATCCAAATGGACTAGTTTCTATACTTTGGTCCAACAGTCCATGGTTTTATTTTGCCCCCCTAGGATGCTGACCAAGCCCTTATTAGCCTTCATCCGCTTATTGATTGGTTAATCTGTTTGAGTGTTGTTCCCTCAGCTCCCATATTTGCCAATTCATCTTCCTTAGTTTTTCCTTCTCTATATATGTGGTTGACCGTCACCTTTTCAAATCTGGCAATTTATTTTAGTGATGGAATATTTTTCAAATGTTTTAAAAAGAAATCAAACTAATTTTGTTTTACTTTTAATTTAAAATAAAATAGAAAATACAAATGAAATAATAAATATTATTCATTAAAACATGTCAAATTATTAAACTATTAAAATGAATAATATATTCATTCACAACAAGGTACACAAGATTAAAATTGAGGATTTATATGTAAGATAATACTAGTATAGATATCTTAAATATATCTATTTAGAGAAAAAAAATATGGAATATCAATCAGAAGCTATATTATTTACAAGTAAAAGGTACTTTATTTTTCTTTGAATTTTTTTGATAAAAGATAATAATTTTTGTTAATACACTCACACTATTACAATTCAAACCTTACTACCATTATATAAGAGTGAACAAATGATTTGAAATGATTCAAACATATTAATTCTTGGACCCACTACTAGAACTTCAGAAACATGGAGATGCATGTTTTCTCTTAATTTTAGAGCCATATTTGCACATTGAATGCCTTTACTTGGAGCCAGTACAAATGCCATAATTTCCCTAACATAACAAGTGTAGCCTAGTCAAAGATATTAACCCTAAAAATAGCTAAGTTAAATTCAAATATTTGAAGTAAAATGATCCTTGAATAAGAATTTTTTATTCATAGTTTTGAACATATGAAGAAAAATGTTCTACCATTTGGTCTACAACCATTGATTTATTTTATGTTGGAAAATGGGCTATATCTAAATTATAAAAAAATCCATCATAAGTGGATCAAAATTTTAAAGGTAGAACTGTAATATATAAAATAGATGTAGTTACCAAAATGTAAGATCTAAAATGGTAAGATATAAAATGTATTACATTAAAAGGGAATAGGGGCAAATAAGATGCTCCCCTTTTATCCTTAGATACACAAACGAAGGATCCAAATTGATTAACCCCAAAGGAAGGATCAATACATAAATGAATCAATCATTTGGAGATAAGAGTAAAGAGGAAGATCTTAAATTACCATTTTAGAAAAGAATGTGTGGTAGATATAGAAAGATTAAGGGATTTAATTGAAATGAATAGGAGGAAAGTACTAACCTTGAAATGTTACAGATCTGAAGAATGCTGTTTTGGGGGCCTGCACTCAGTTTCTGGAAAATCTGAGACCGGATCTGGAAGAGAAACGCAGAGACAAACAAAACCCAGCAATCTTTTTCCGTTCTGACACAGTTTCAATTTTGACTCTCAAGTCAATGTCACCATTGACCCAAAATTTCCATTTCTGACCTAGGGCATAATCAACCTCAAAAGTCTCCAACTGAAAATCTGTTTTCGGATCTCGAAAGTTTGTCAAAAAGGGTATCTGAATCTGCACTCCGATCTGATGTTCTGAACCTGTACTTGTAAGAAAAATGGATTTGTTTGTTGGGGGGGGGAAGGGGTTTGCCTTAGTCAAACCCCATTTTAGGAATTAACCTTGAAATCAATAAATGAAATAAAGAATGCTAGCAAGTAGTTCTAAGTAAATCTAATAATGAAGCTATGATATTCAATAGATATGCAATTGTATTTCGAATGTAAATAAGTATGTAAATATGAAAGTTTGGGCTCAATATTAGAAACCATAAACCTCCATGATTGTATGCTTGGAATCCACCTTGAAGAGAGAAATGAATGAGTCTTGAGGATGCACAAAGGATCTTGAAGGAAGATCACACCACCATGATGGATAGATCTAGGGCTTGAATGACGGATCTTGAATGCTTGAACCAAATCCCTTCAAAGGATTGAATGCTTGAATCCTTGATCTTCAATGGAGAATTTGAATGCTTGAGAGGAAGACTTGAAAACCTTGATTGAACTTTGAAAGCTTGAGGACATGTAAAATTCTTGCTTGGTTGATAGTTGTTTGCTTGTGATCACCTTAGAGAAAATGAGAGGATAAAACTTCCTTATATATGAAACTAGGGCACAATATTCTAGAGAGGCCTACATAGGAGAATTAAATTACAATTAGACCTATATTCCTAGAAGAGGACCTATATTAAATATAATTTAAGAATCATCACTTTGAAACCCAAAACAACTGACCCGGAAGCGGGAAATGAAATTTAATGACCTCCAGAAACTGACAAACTTTCAAACTTGAAAGCGGGACCCATGTCAAAGTCGAGGTCATCCTTGACCTAGGTCAAGGTCAAGGATGACCTTGACCCAGGGAGTCAGAACCCTTGGAAAATATGCCAGATGGGAGTGATGGTGCCTGGAGAGGTCCAATCAGGGTCCTAAACAGGTACAAAAGTAGGAGAGGATGCAGAAATGAGGGGACAATATGATGGTGGTAAAAAGCACCCCCTAAGGAGGGCTAAATGTTCTTAACATGGAAGTAATTCCATTTTAAGACGATAAAAAAACATTCCAATAGGAAATTAGTGGTCTTAGGTTTGAATTATAGTTGATATTAAAAAAGGTTAAGCATGACATCAAAATCAAACTAAAATTAAAAGCTTGAGTTGATGAACAGACCAAACCCAAACAATAGATAGATTGATTAAGAGTAAACTACAAATAAACTAGACCACCCAACAACAAATAATCCGTTCTAGATTAAATCCTAATTGATTTATTAATTTTTTTTCAAGACTTATTTACCCTAAAGAGAAAATTTCTAGCATATGATAGCATGCTCCAAGCTAACACACCTAGGACAAAACCAATAAAACACATTTTTTCAAAACAAAAAGATACAACAACTACATGTTTCTCTCACACAATGTGCACACAAGTGTCATGGAACCACATTGGAACAAGGGAACTAACACGATGAACAACATCACCTTACTATAGACAAAATGGAACTAAGAATATTGGTTTCTCACAATCCATAGTAGTTTTTGCTATTGTTTTTAGTTGAGATTGTGTATGTTTGTTTCATGAACATTTCAGATCACACTGAGTGATCCATCATCAAGACGAAAGAAATCTCAAGGAGTAAAAATACGAACAACTATAGATCTAAGGAAATTATAAAGAACATATCTAAGAAGGATTAGTAGAATGGGAAGTTGTTACGCTCCAAAAAAGGAAAGATAAGAAAAAGCAAGGACAAACAATATAAAAAAATTAGAGCGACAGAGGGGGAGAATGAAAAGAGGAGCATTAAGTGAAGAAAATGAGAAAATAAAATAGAAAAAAACATCTACAATAATTTGAAAACAAAAAAAGATAACCAAACATTTCTAAAAATTTAATAAGAAAAACTAATTAAAATTAAAGCAAAACAAATGATAAGCTAGACCAAAAATAAATAAAAGATGAACAAACCAAAAGAAAACTCTAACCCAAACGAAGAAGTAAAAAAAAAATATTTTGGGAATTGAAAGAATGGGAGGACGTTGGACGAAGGTTGCTGCCGTGAGCTAGGGCTTTTTCCTAGCTCACGCGTCTGTTCTTTTTTGTGGGGGTAAATGTTTTCTGTAACTGGGGTGGGGTTATTTTTTGCAGGTGGTGACTGCTATCACTTGGGGTTGGATTTCTTTTTATTTCATAGAGTATTTTTGGTTTACAATGGCTTTGGTTTGGGACTACTCTTTTTGTGGGTTGGTTGCTATATGGTAGGGGTTTCGACGTATTCGAGTTTGGTGGTGGCTAGACATGATAAGACTCATAATGGGTCTTCTTCGAGCATGCATGCACATTGGACATAAATATTCTATGCGAGCGAGGGTTATAAAATTAAAAAAGTAAATAGGTGTCTGCCTAGAAGAAAGGATCAACTGATGTTGGTCATTTATCCTAAGTCTATTTTTGAAGATGTTTCATATTGGAGCTGACATGTTCTCATTTGAAAGTTTCTAAGAATTTGTATTCCTTTGTCGGCCTTGGAAGCTTGGATTCAACATTCGTGGTCAATCGAAGGTGATATGGAGATTGTGCTTGCCATTAATAGTTATTTAATGGTGGTTTTCTCCAATATGGCGGATCAAAATCGGGTTTTTGAAGGAGGCCCATATTTTTACAATCACGTTGAATTTTTTATTAAACCTTGGCATATGGGTTTTAATTCAGCTGAAGAACTTCCTTCTCAGGTTCCTGTTTGGGTTTTTTTCCTCGGCTCCCTCTAGAGTTTTGGAGACAAGATATTCTCCAACGAATTTCTTCTCTTCTGGGGAAGCATGCTGGTGTTTCCACACGACCCTTGATAAGAAGGTAATTTATTTTTCTCGCATATGTGTAGAGATCAATCTTAATAATCCTCTACCGGATTCAATAGAAATATTTTTATTTGATCTTCATCCTGGATTCAACAACTAGATTATGAATCTCTGCCTTTATGATGTCAGTTTTATCATGAGTATGGCCATCTTCAGTGAAAATGCCCTAAAGTTCATAAATAATCTCACTCTTCTAATCCCTCTTCATCATCTCCTCCATATTTGGGTAAAGAGGATAAAGGGAAATCTCCCATGAGAGAGGATGATTTAGGTAAGGATAAGGATGGTTTTGTGCCAGTTAAAGAAAGGGATAAGTGACGAGGTCAGAAGAGGACCTTGAAGGATTGACAAATTAATGAGGGATTTAACCAATTTGTAGTGTTAGATACTTTAGACTTGGAGGAAGGGATTCCACCTAACATCACTTATGCAGTTGTTGGTGTGGGTATGTAGGTTGTATCGGGTCCAGGGTCAGATCATGATCTACATGGAGTACAAGATCAATATGTGACTTTGAATGATCCTATGCAAGATGATATTATTTTGGCATATTTGGCTAGATAGGTTTCAACTTCTAACAAGGGTAAGGGCTCTTCTCAAGGCTTGGGAGTGCATCAACGCCTCCTAAAGAAAGGTCCTTTTGAAAATTTCTCAAAAGGGTGTAAGATGGACCTGGAAAAGACCAAGATTACTGGAGATTTATTGGTGGAATCAAGGCCTACTAAGCCCATTGACGTTTATTTTTCTCAAACCCCTCCCTGATTATTCTCTGCTGGAATGTAAGGGGGGTTAATAACACATCCCGTCAAAAGGTTATTCATGATTTGGTTGCAGTTCATTCGCCGAACATCTTCTGTGTTTAGGAGACTAAGGTTTATGTTGATGTTATGCTTCAATATGCTTCTTGTATTTGGTATTTTGGTCAGTTCCAGTGCATTGGATCACAAGGTAATTTTGGAGGGTTAGCTCTTTTTTGGGATCCACACAATTTTTCTCCCCTTTGGTGGGTCTCCAGTTATTCTTCTATCTCCATGGTGGCTTCTTCTTTGGATTCAGGCGAGACTATTCTTATTAGTCCGTTTATGCCCCTATCGACATCCGTGAAAAAATGAATCTCTAGGAACATATTAGGTATGTCCGCTCATGTGCTCCTTATCTTCCTTAGATATTGGGAGGTGATTTTAATTTTGTGTTGATTTTGGAGGAGAAAAGAGGGGGGTTCGCTAGGCTAGGTCCAACTTCTGATCTTTTTCGAGCTCAAGTGGAGCTCTTTCTTTAGTTGATGTTAAGCCCTCTAATGAGATGCTCACTTGGAATAATAGGAGTGGAGAAGACATGATCTCTGAACGGTTGGACAAGTTTCTGGTCTCTTTTTTTTGGTTGGCGGTGGGTTGGTTACTAGTTATGAAATTCTTGATTGAAGAGGTTTTGATCAATGACCTATTAAATTCTATGCTTATTCTTTTGTTGTTCCAAAGAATCCTCCTTTTAAATTTCAGCTTATGTGGCTTCAAGACTCTTCATTACATGATCTAGTGACTAAGTGGTGGAGGGAAGGAGGCCCTGCTGATGGAACAACAATTTATTTCTTTGTCAAGAAAATTCAATATGTCAAATACCTCCTCAAGAGATGGACTACTTTCTGTTTTGGTAATCTTTACTCCAATAAGAGAGATTCTCTTGAACACATTGCAGTGATTAATTGCCAAATTCGAGATAATTGATTCTTAGATGCTCTTGGAAAAGCTGAATCACAGGTTGTGAGAAATGTGGAGGAATGGGAGATTAGGGAGGATATTTATTGGAAATAGAAGGCTCAGATTGATTGGCTTTCGGAGGGGGATAGAAATACTATTTTTTTCATCATTTTGTTCAGGCTTGTCATAGTAAGGGGTACATTTCCTCTCTTGTTACTTCTGAAGGGCTTTAGATTTCTTCTTTGTCGGCTATCTTTCGCAAGGCTCATCAATTTTACTCTAATATTTTTGCTGAAGATTCCCCTCCTACTACTGTGGAGGAGAATTTTATTCTCTCATGCATTCCCTCTCCTGTTACCAATGCAATGAATGATTCTGTCATTCTTCCAATCTCCCTATCTAAGTTAGAAGAGGTTGTTTTTGGGATGAACAAAGGTAAAGCTACCGACCCAGATGGTTTTCCTGTTGAATTTTTTTAGGAGTTTTAGGATATTATTCATCTTGATCTATTGGAGGTTGTAAGGGAATATCTTTGTAGCAAGAAGATGCTTTGAGCCTTGAATTCTACTTTCTTGGTCCTCATTCCCAAAAAGAAAGGTGCTAATAAACTTGAATTATTTTGACCTATTTCTATTTGTAATGTGATGTATAAGATTATAACCAAAGTGCTTGCAGAGAGGCTCAAATCTTGTCTTCCTGTGGTGATATCTAAGGAGCAAGGGGGTTTTGTGGTTGGTAAACAAATTCTGGATGGAGTTGTGGTGGATTCTAAGGTGATTCACTCTATGGAAACTATAAAGGAGAGATCTATGTTCATCAATTTGGACATGGAAAAGGCGTACGACAGAGTCAAATGGTGTTTCCTTCGCATAATTCTCTCAACCTTTGGTTTTAGTTATGGTTGGGTGAGTTGGACCACGAGTTGTGTTACTTCCCCTTATTTTTCAGTTATTGTGAATGGAGAACCTTCAAAACCTTTTGGTGATTCTAGAGGAATTTTCCAAGGGGATCTTCTGTCCCCTTACTTGTTTATTACTTTGGCAGAAGGGATGTACCATTTTCTCAAGTTTCATGCTTCTCAGGGATTGATTCATGGGTGGCAATGGGGCAATGGTTTGCCACCACTCTCACATCTTCAGTTTGTGGATGACACTACTCTTATGGGTCTGGATCATCTTCAGGAAGCTGAATCTTTTAGGAATGCCTTGGATATCTACCTTGCAGCTTCATTTCATCTAGTCAATGAGCATAAATCCTCCATTTTATTTTTTAATACTCATCAGGCCATTTTAAGGCGTATTGTTGACATTTTGCGGTTTCAGATTGGGTCTCTTCCCCTTGTTTATTTGGGCATCCCTCTTACTGTTAGTAGACATCCCAAGGCCTCTTGGAAGATCCTTCTTGACAAGTTGCATCAGAAGGTTAATCATTGGACTCACCGTTGGTTATCTACTACTGCTTGTTTGACTCTTTTAAAGTCTATCATTCAAGCTCTTCTTATATACCGATGTTTTGTTCAGGTTGCTCCTATGTATTTTCTTTAGGAATTTGATGCCCTCTCTCATCAATTTATTTGGAGTGGGAATTTTTTGACTGCTAAATGGAGCCTTGTTAAGTAGGAAACTGTGTGCAGACCTAAGAATGAAGGTAACCTTGGCTTACATTCTGCTATTTTAAATGGGCAAGCTCTAGTTGCTAAGTTATATTAGCGTTGGTGTACTAGCCAAAATTATATTTGGGCCCATATTCTCACCCATAAGTATGTTCCTAACGCTAATGTGTTTTATGTTCCCCGATTTCCCTTGGTAGGAAGAGGTTCTATGATCTAGAACACTTTGAAGTTGGGGGCTTAGTTGGTAAAGAATGGTCTCTTTTGGATATGTCATTCGGGATCTCAAACTCTTTTTTGGATGGATTCTTGGGATGGTTATCCTTTTGTCCTTTCCACTCATCCCCACCTTCAGCCCCTTTGTGTCATCTTAACTATTGTTGGCTGGGACACAGTTGATCATTATAATACTGCTCATAATATTGGGTTGGCAGTTCGTTCTCACTGGAAACATCCTTCTGAATGACTTTCAGAAGGATCTACGAAAGATAGACAAGAGCTGGCTCAGATTCTTGAGTCTCGGGAGTGCACGTCCTTGACTGGGAATGATGTTTTGGCTTTGGAAAGTAGTGATTTGTCTGGGAAGTTCTCTATTTTTGCAGGGTATGTTCAGTTGGTGAAGCAAACTTTTGGGGACATCAAGGTTCCTTGGTGGAAACATGTTTGGTACAATTTTTCATGGTCCAAGTGAAAAATTTTCATGTGGTTGGTGGTCTAAAACTGGTGTCTTACCTGGGATAATTTATATAAGCGTGGTTTTCAGGGCCCCTCGATGTGTGTTGTGTCATTATAGTGAATAAATTGTTTCCCATTTCTTTTTCCAGTGCCCTTTTACTAGACATATTTGGCACCTTTGGTGGGATGTTCTGAATCAAATTTGCTGGCATGTCTCTTTCTTGGCAGATTTTTTTGTTCGATGGGGCAAGGCCCCTATCAAAAATTATTTTCTTCATGTTGCTTGGACCCTTGGCCCGTATTTTATTATTTGACATATCTGATTGGAAAAGAATCACCGGATCTTTCAAGATGTGTTATTGGGAGCTCACCACTTGTGGTGGAAAATTCTCCATTCTTTGGGAGAAACTGTTTAAGTAAAATGTGATCTGATGGAGGTTGTGGACCCTGATGATGTGATTTTCTATAATTGTCTCCATTTTCCTCCTCTACATGCAAACTCATGAGAAATAGATACTGTATGCCTCCTTTTCGTGATTCGTGGTTCCCAAGCTTTCCAAAGGCAAGGGTTATTAGCAAAGGTTTTACAAATGATATAAATCAAGTACACAAGAACTACTAAAATGAATAACTTGAAATGTAACCAATAAAATGTACAAGCACAAAGAAGGAAAACAAATGAATGCATACCCCAAAACGCTTGAAGCTTCTATTGTCTCTCTCTACTCCTTCCGAAATGCTGTTCTTGATGCTCAATATTGGTGTGGGCAACGTCTGTGACTTGAGAAGTGTCAAGAATTTGCTAATTGAAATGAGTGTGTGATCGCAAGATGGCTTGAATGCTAGAATGAAACTGACATAGTAATGGCGCATGAGAGCTTGAAATCCTAGATCCTTCAAATGGTATTAAGGGTTTATTATATAGGAATTGGTGATGATATGAACGGTTGAGATTAAAAGGAACTGGAGAAGCCATCAGTAAACTCCACCTCTTCATTTGGTAAAGAGGAGATAGAGTTTGGTTGACTGAAGAGCTAATGGTGAGTTACCTTTTTTAACTAAAGAGGTGGATGAAGTTACCCATGTGGAATGGAGAGATGGGTGGAGTAACCCATGTGATCTGATTGGAATTATCTCTCTGAAGATAAATGAATATTTAATTCATTTATTTAATCAAAATTTTCAACATGTGAGATAATTGAATTCTTTTTGATTTAGAATTGCTTTATTGAATGAAATTAAATTAATTTAATTAGAAGAATTTAATCAATAAGTTTAAATATTTGAATTTAAACTATAGGAAATTGAATTTAATTAATTAAATAAAATTAATTATTTAATTAATTTTGGAAATTTGATTAGATGATTCAGGGAATGAATTTAGAGGAAAATAGATGATTAATTAATGATTAAAAACTATTAATTAATAGATGAAAATTAGTGTTTTTAATGTAAGGTCGCAAGCCTGTCCATTTTTGGGTGTCTACATTTTCCCCTCTTTGATGTAATTTGACTTGTCGCAGTGTGTCAAAGATTCTTTGATTTTGATCTTGCCCCAGCGATAGTAGGTGTATTTATGCCCCCTCAACAAATTTGAACGAAAAGTCTGGACATGAGCGTTAATTTGTTGAAATTGTAATTTCTGAATCAAGGTAGCTGACTGATTTGAAAAAATGCCTTATATTGCCCCTGATATTGAACGTGGAAGTTTCCAGGGACTGGAAAGAAAAATTGGACCTCTTTGTGAAATTAGGGTTTCTAAAAATCCCTATAAGTAGCCAAGAGGGCCATTCACTTGTCACATTGTGATCTTGGAGCTCTTGATATCTTGGTGAGTTTTGCTTTAGTTTTCTCTGCTTTTTTTTCCTATTTTCGTGCGATGGCACGCTTTCCTGGTGTGACACATATATCCAACCAAGTCCGTACCTTTCAGAGACCAGCTGGCACAAGATAGCCGGTGAGTTTTATCACTTTTCATGTCATTAATGCCCTCATTTATTGCTTTTAAAACTTGTAGTTTTTTATTTTCTGCCTATTGTGCCGCAATCGTCTGCGGTTTTGCCGCAATTGCGGTTTAAATGTTGCAATTGCAGGCTTATTGCCGCAAATGATAAGTGTGCTGCACTTGAGTATTTTGTATGCCACAATTGTTGTTTATGTGTCACATTTGATTGAAATGTTTCACAATCGCATAAGTGTACCGCTTTTGTAGGTTTTATTACCGCAATCACTTTTTTAGAATTGTCTGCCTGATTTCTTTGTCTGATATCTGTATATTCTGGCTTCTGATACTTTCCTGTATGACTGGTACTAATAGTTGTCTGATTTATTTTTGTGTGAAGTTCACTGGGTGGATTCTGCACTGTCGAGAGTCGAGACCGATGTGTCTTGTTTACAGGTTCCAGCTCTCAGAGGATGAGAGGTCAGTACTTAGGGACTTGGGTTTGTATTGGATTTTCTATATGCTAGAGATCACAACCATTAGGGGTTTGATCTCCGCTCTTGTAGAGCGTTGGCATTTTGAGACATGCACTTTCTGGTTACCCACTGGTGAGTGTACTGTCACATTGGAGGATGTGTACTGTATCCTCCAGCTTCTGATCTAGGGTGCGCTTGTTGAGTATGCCACCCGATCTGGTATTGTTTCTTTGACAGAGCTTTCTAGATTGCCCTGAGATTAGCTTGGATTTTCTAGTGCTTATGATATTCCATGGTGTAGATTTGGTTTGGGCCTTGACAGATTCTCTACCTTACTAGGTAGTCTAATTTGTGGCATCTTATGCCCCGATCATCGACAGCATGGATTTTCTGTCAGTTTTGGTACTGTGCTTTAGAGTATGGTCAGGGACCATACTTTTTATGCTTGGGGGCCATGCATGTTGGCTCACATGCACTTTCATATGTTCTATGTGGCTTACCTTAATGGTAAGTCGCTCGGCTGTGGTGCGATCCTTCTTCAGATATGGGCATGGGAGCACATAGCTGTTTGTTGCCCTGTTGGTATGCGTTCTTTTCCATCCGATAGGCCTTATGTGTATATGTACGATGGAGCCATTGTGCAGACCCATATGGGTCATTTGATGTATTGGTGCCAGCAGTTGGATATGATTCCTTACTTCATTTGGAGGCCCTATAGAAATTGCCCTGTTTGGGATGGAGAGGACATCCATCTTCCCTTCTACCGTCAGCAGAGATATCTGATTGGACGTGTTACTGACCATGTTCATATGATTAACTTTCACAACACCAATAGGGTGTTGCATCAGTTCGGTGAGCAACAGGACATGTCCGATTCTTATGCTTACTTTGCTCATAGGTCGAGGGAGTTTGCCATCTGGGGTGGTGTCGTATCACTTGATGCTGCCTGTACTGAGTTTGCAGGTTTACTTCCTGTTGCATGGATATGGCATTCGGCTACTGTAGATGCAGGTTTGTCTTGTTTTCTGATTGTTGATGTAATTTCCTTACTGCTTTTTGATACTTGGTTATCTGCTTTGTTATACCCTGTCTTCCTTTGTTATACCCTATCTTCCTTTGTTGTGGTACTGATACTTGAATTTGATCTTTTTCAGGCACCACACTGCAGTATGATGTTCATTAGGTGTAGGCCCAACCAGTTGCATTGATAGATGTCTCTTGTCTTGTTGCTAGGACTATTATGAGGAGGGCCCAACGGGTACCACGAGGCAGGGGAGGTCAGGAAGGAGGGAGGGATGGTGGTCAAGATGGAGGTATATTTGGTGGCCATGATGGAGGTAGGGATGGGGGCAGAGATGGAGGATGAGGGAGGGGAGATGATGGGAGAGATGATCTTGGTCCTAGGGGTGCTGGTGGTGGAGTGAGGACTAGAGGTGGCCGGAGTGGTGGTTAGACTAGTACTCCGAGAGTTGGTTTGAGCACTATTTTAGAGGATGAGGAGGCTATGGAGGAGGAGGCACCCCAGTTGGTGCGGAGAGTACGCCGGCAGACTGGTGTTGTTTTGGCTCCGAGAGAGGAGGATAGGGTAGTGATTGAGGATGTGGATGTTGAGATTGGGGATATAGATGTGGAGGCTATAGATGAGGAGAGTGCAGGGACCAGTTCCTTGACTGATAGTGGCAGTGCTAGCAACAGTACGAGGGAGAGCTTTGATAGTGATGATGACTCCTGGGTGGTGAGGGGGAGGGGAGATGAGGGTTTGGGAGACAGGGATGAGGAGGGGGAGATGGATGTGGCTATGGGAGGTATGGAGGTAGATCCCTTAGAGTTGGAGCGGCTCACCCAGCAAGTACATGATCTCCAGGCCAGGCTTGCTTCTACTGATGCCTGTGCTACAGCATTGGAGGCCTGGGTTACAACGGTGGAGGCTAGAGAGTGACAAGATTGAGCAGAGGTTTGGTCATTCACTGACAGTGTACAAGACACCTCTCACCGTGATGTCCTTGACTGATATTATAGATCTGGGCATGATTCCCAGAGAGAGATCGAGTACTAGAGGCACCATTATGAGGGTGCAATTCCTACAGAGCAGAGGGTGCCCAGTTACACAGCTTCACAGAGATCGAGCAGGGCCCAGCAATCACAGAGCAGTGGTATTGGAGCACCTGGTTCATCACAGAGACCAACTTCTGATATGCCACCCCCTCATCCACCTCCTGGCGAGGGTGGGGGTAGCACATGTTGATCCCATTATGTATCATGTACCATTTTTGTAGTGATGTCATTTGATATACTCTGGGTAGTATCCTTTTTTGTATCCTGACACACTGATATTTATTGATATATATGTTGATTACCTTCCTTCGTTCATACTTGCGACCGTTCATTATACTCAGATAGTTTGATTTATATGAGATGCAGCTAGTGTTTTTTATATGATGTGCATTGGTTTACTTTCTATATGTATGATTGTACATGATTTGGTGGTTTTAGATGATGAGATGTATATGCAATATGATTCTATTATGTAGACTCGTATATGAAGGATTTACTTTTCCTATGATACTGACATGTTCATGCAGGATGGTGAAAATGAAATGCATGTTTATATGAGATGCTTATGGATGCGTGTGATTTATGATTTACCATGTATGCAACTACTATGTTTTTTTCTTTTCATTTTCTGATGCACTTAAATGGAATGAATGCAATATATTATGCACAAAATATCTGAGTAATGCATGTGTTAGTTAGAAAGAAGTTAGTTTGGATAGATGTTCTATGAGATTGATCTAACATAATGGAATGATAGAAAGGAACTTTTTTTCTTTTTTGATAGATATGAATTGATAGGAAGGATGAGTGTCCCAAGTCGCTGCCCCTGTTTCTAATATTTGTCATCATTGCATCTTTTTTTGTATTTTCTAAAATTTTGAAGAGAGTCCAATGTATCCAGATCACATACCACCTGGATACCGCCACGACCTCTTGATAAGCGGAAGGAGTAGAGAGATTGAATAGAAAGAGAACCTAGTGCACCTAAATATTGACCATCTGGGTTCAGCTATGTTCCCTGTTTGAAAAGAAAGAGAGCCAAAAGCACCCAAATATTGACCATTTAGATACCCTTTTTTCCTCTGAAAAAAACTTGAAACAAAGAAACCAAGATAGAACTCCTATGCACCCATAGTCCATCTGGATAACACCGCGAGCTCTTGATTTTGAAAGGGACAACCAAAGCAAACAAGATAGAACTCCTACGCCCCTAGAGTCCATCTGGATAGAATCATGAGATCTTGTTTGCAACATAAAGGGAAAGACCATAGAAACCAAGATAGAATTCCAAAACACTCAGAGTCCATCTAAATAGCGCTACGAGCTCTTGATTCTATAAACCAAACAAGCAAATATAAGAGAAGGAATGTCCAATTCTTTCCCAGGGTTAAGCTTAGATCGTGGAACTGCGTGGCTGCCAAATAAGTGACATCACCTACTGCATTTATCCTAAATCATCATGGCCCTGAAATCGAAGTGAACATTCAACAGACAACAATCAAAGAAAATAAGTCATGATCTATCATAGCTACTCTCCTCACATGGTGGATCCTGGAGTAACGTAAGAACATAACCATGAAATATAGACTGACATCTGACCGACTTGACTGACCTAGTCAACATTTTTGGATGGTTCCTTGATACAGTTGGATTCTCTTGATTGGCTCGACTCTTTGGATGGGCTTTATTGGCTTGATTGCTTGAGTGTGTTTGGTTTCAATAATAGATTACTCATATAAGAATGACCTGTCTGGTTTGAGCGTATCCATCACTGTGTAAGACGATTGATATGATTTGATTGATTGATTGTGATCGTGTTGGAAGCCGATCAGGCTGTGTCAGATGGGCGCCATGCTGGTTCGTAAAGCTCATGCTTGTGACATTTGATAGATTGGCTTGGTCGCCAGTTGCTTGCTGATTGATTTGATAGATTGATAAAGCTGTGTCAGATGAGCCCAATGCTGATTTGCAAAGCTCATGATTGTGACATTGAGTGACTAGAAATGATCGCCCTTTGCTCTCTTGATAACCGACTTGGTTTTATTGCTTGGGATTTTGCAATTTTTTGAATATTTTTGATGAAGATTGATTTCCTCAGGACATTTTGATCTTTTTAGGATTTTTTGATGAGTTTTCTAATTTTTTTCAATTTTTTTAGGACATTTAGAATTGCCCCCTAGTCTGGTGGACCAGTAATAACCATGGGTAAGTGCTTGGTGCTCAGAGGGGTTTGTGCTCTTGGATATAGCTTGGGTAGCCAGTCTTGCATTTGAAATGTGCTCAAGCTTTGGAGTTCATTGATGGTGAAGCTAGATTTGAACACTTGGCACCTGTTTGCCAGGTTTTCACCAAGGTACCTACTCAATAGAGCCTGTTTGCCAGGTTTTCATTGAGAGAGAAATTTTGTTTCTCTTTACTTTTTTGCTTTTTTTGATTTTTTTGTTGTTGCCAAGGCGCCTGTTTGCCAGGTTTTCACCAAGGTAACATTTTGTATTTTTCTGATTTTTTTTTGGTATTTTATAGATATGTAGATAGGTGCCTTAATCGAGGTAGAACCTCTTGAGGTACATGCTGTTGATGTATCTGGGGAGCTGATCTCCTTCTGATGTTGCCAGTATGAATGCCCCACTCTGGGTAGAGCTGACAATGACAAATGGTCCTAGCCAGTTAGGCTCAAACTTTCCATGTTTGACTCTTTCTGCTTGGTTCTTTTGATTTTCCATGAGGACAAGGTCTCCTACCTCAAATGTTCATGGCTTCACCTTCTTGTGATAGTTCCTTCTAAGGCAATTTTGATAGCCTTGTAAGTGGTTGAAGGCATGCTGTCTTCTTTCATCTAGTAACTCCAGTTCACTGAGCCTTGCTACTTTGTAGTCCTCATCTGTAATTAGGTTCTTCAAAGATATCCTTAGGGATGGGATTTCCACTTCGAGGGGTAGTACCACCTCTGATCCATAGACTAGGGAGAAAGGACTGGCTCCTGTAGGTGTTCTCACAGTAGTTCTGTATGCCCATAATGCGGGACTAAGCTGTAAATGCCAGTCTCTCCTTGATTCATTCACTGTTTTCTTCAAAATTTTCAAGATTGTTTTGTTTGTAGCTTTGGCTTGGCCATTCCCTTGATGGTAATAAAATGAGGAGAACCCTTTTTTTGATATGGAACTGTTCGCATAGCTCTTCAACATCCTTGTTCTGGAAAGGTGTACCATGATCTGTCAGGGTAGTTTGAGGGATCCCGTATCGACAGATAATGTGGTTAAGTATGAACATTGCTATTTTCTTTCTAGTTATGTAAGTGAGGGGAACTCCTTCCACCCACTTGGTGAAGTACTCTGTTGCTGCTATGATGTATTTGTGTCCATTTTCTAAAGAAGGTGTAATTTTTCCCACTAGGTCAAATCCCCACATGGAAAATGGCAATGGTGATGTGATAGGATTTAGTTCCTGGGTTGGTGCATGGATGAGGTCTACATGAATTTGACACTATCTACACCTTTGTACATGTTTGTGTGCACCTGTCTCTATTGTGGGCCAATAGTATCCCATGCAGATGATCTTCTTAGCTAAGCTGTTGCCACCTCCGTGGGTTCCACAAATTCCTTCATGTACCTCATACAAAGCTTTCTGGGATTCCGTGGAAGTGAGACATCATAGTAGCGTTCCATCTAGACTTCGTCTATATAAAGTAGCTGAGAGGATGGTATACCTAGAGTCTTGGCGGATGAGGGACTTTCTCTAGTTCCTAGACAAGTTGGGAGGTAAGATAGTATTTTGGAGGTAGTTATAGACATCTTGGTACCATAGGTTTTCAGGACCAACAAGGATGCATGCTGATTCTGTGATGGATTCTTGATGTGATGGCACCAAGAGTTGCTCTACTAGAAACTGGAATCTTTTTTCATTACCTGACATATCAATCAATGATGGTATGGTAGCCATTGCGTCTGCAGCTTTGTTCTGTGATCGTGGGACTTGCTCGAAGAAGATGTAATGGAACTTGGTGCGTAATGTTTCCATCTATGCTCTGTATGGTATGAGCTTCTCATCTTTGGTCGTATAATCATTGTTGACTTGAATTATGACCAACTACGAGTCTCCAAAGACCTTAAGGTGCTCGATTCTCCATTGTATTGCTATCTTTAGACCGATGACCAGTGCTTCATATTCTGGTATGTTGTTTGTGCAGGGGAAATTGAGTCTGAAAGACTTTGGAATTGTATCATGATCATGAGTGATAAGCACTATCCCTGCCCCCACACCATGGTTCATGCATGACCCATCAAAGTATAGTTTCCATACCTCGATCGCTGGTTGTAGTGTCATGATAGATTTGTCAGGAAAGTCATAAATAATAGGCTGATGGTCCTGAATTGGTTCCTTTGCTAGTTGATCCATGATCACTTTCCCTTTGATGGCCTTTCTGTCTACGTACTCAATGTCAAACTCACTTAGGATCATTACCCACTTCGCAAGTCATCCGGTGAGCACTGCTTTGCTTAGGAGGTACTTTAAAGGATCAATATGTGCAATCAACTTTGTTTGGTGACTCAACATATAATATCTCAGCTTTTGGGAAGCGAAGACAACTACAAGACATGACTTTTCAATCGGCGTATAGATGAGCTCATATCTTACCAATGTTTTGCTTAGATAGTAGATGGCCCTTTCTTTATGTGCGTCATCATGTTGTGCCAAGAGTACACCTAATGCTAATTCCATTGCTGAGATATATAAAAGCAATGGTCTACCTTGGACTAGTGGCACCAATATAGGAGACTTGAGGAGGTAGTCCTTGAATATTTGGAATGCTTGTTCGCATTGCTCGGTCCATATGAATTTGACGTCTTTGTGCAGTAGATGTTGGAATGGGTGGCACTTGTCTGCCAATTGAGCTATGAAGCGCCTGATTGATTTTATCCTTCCTTGTAACCCTCTTAATTGCCTCAGGTTTGATGGTGGAGGCATGTCCAATATTGCTTTGACTTTCTTTGGGTCTACTTCGATGCCTTTGTGTGACACTATGAACCCCAGTAGCTTTCCTGCTATGACACCAATTGCACATTTCTTTGGGTTTAGATGGACCTTGAATTTCTGCATTCTGTCAAAGATTGGTCCCAATACTTGTAGATGATCCTTGCGAAGCATTGACTTGGCTAGTATGTCATCCACATAGTCTTCCATTGTCTTGTGGATGAGATCATGAAATATAGTTTTCATAGCCCTTTGATATGTCACGCCAGCATTCTTGAGACCAAATGGCATGACATTCCAACAGTAAGTGCCCCAAGGACATGTGAAAGTTGTTTTATGCTGGTCTTCTGGTGTGATCCTTATCTGATTATACCCTGAAAAGACATCCATGAGTGATAGTATTTGATGTCTAGCGGTTAGATCTACTATCATATCAATGTTGGGTAAGGGAAAGTCATCTTTGGGACAAGATATGTTGAGATCTTTGAAGTCTGTGCAAATCCATATCTGATCACTGTGCTTTGTAACTGGAACAAAGTTAGATATCCAGTCTGCATATGGTATAGGTCTTATGAAATTAGCATCCAAGAGCTTCTTCAATTCTACCTTGACTAGCAATGCCATATGGGGATGCATCTTTCTCAGCTTTTGCTTGACCAGTTTGGCGTTGGGTAGCAATGGGAGATGGTGTAGTACTAGCTCCAGATTTAACCCTGACATATATGAGTAGGACCATGCGAAATTATCCTTGCTTTAAAGAAAATGATAAGCTATTCTCTCTCCTCAGGGGTGAGTGATTTTGCCAAGTATATGTTCTTTGGGTTCTTGTCATCTCCCAAATTGACTTCCTCTATTTCTTCTGCTAGTAATGCCGATTTCTCCTCTGTCAGGGGGAGGAGTTCCTTCTTTCCATCTTCTAGCGCTTCAGTGAGGTTTTCGCTAGAAGATATGTCTTGTTTTAGCTTTTTATCATTCTTTTGTTCTTTTTTATTTTGTGGACTGGAAAGAGGAGCTTCCTCCCTGAAATATGCCGCTCTGTCAAGGTCAATGGAGAAGCCTGCCTTGTGATCTCCTGATGGAATGCCTTCCCTAAGTCCCATGAAATCAACAATAGCCTCATCGTTCTTGAAGACATCTAAATCAGGGGGTCCTTGTTGATCCCACTCTACTAGCTCCGCGTGTACAAGACACATACTTTCATGGTTGTATGACTCTGGTTGACTGAAAGAGACTACATATATGGTTCCTACAAAACTAGATTGTGATGTGGACGCACCACTTGAGGTTTGATAAATGACATGCTTATCTATGTAGGGTTGTTCTGCAATGGACAGTTGGTCAAATAAGTCTTCTAAGTTTATGATAGTGTCTAACTGAGGGGAATAATCTGGGATTGATGGTTCAGAGTCGTGAAAGGATCTCCACTCATACTCATGGGAGTTAGCCTCAATACAACGCTCATCATATGTCTTACTTCCTTTGTTGTCATCGATTTCTATGTGGAGGTCTATTCGGGTTTGTGTGATTCCCTCTTCGACAGGGAACAACTGTGCTAATATGTTGCTTATCAAGACATGTTCTGTGTTGTGCCCCCGGTGCATCTCTACTATTTGTTCCTGATCGACTTGGATGTCTTGGATCATAGGACCGGTTCTTTGTTGTCCATAGCCCAACCCTCTCTTGTTTCTCTGGGTTTGCGGGAGAGACAATTCCATTATGCCTTGCTGTCTTACCCCCAGGCCGGTTGTACCATCGTACCTGAATCTTTGTAACATTGTATAACCATTACCATAGTTTGAAAAGGGTAGGGTTTGTTGGATTGTCTCTTGTGGGTCTTGGTATAACCACGTACTGATATCTTGTTCAAATGGCCTTTCTTCCGCTATGTCTCCCCATCTGACAAAGGTTGTGGGTGGACATCTGAATAGAATAGGCTGCGGAGTTTCTATTGTAATAACAGGTTGTGGCATGCCATAAGTTCTCGGGCTCTGAGGCATGTGTGTGATGGTGAAATCCTCTTCATATATGTACTCACCACAACCCTTGTCGGTGATGGATATTTTGGCCGCTTTTTGTGTGACATCCTTAAGATTTGAATCTGAAGAGGAGAGGCTACTTGCATCTTGGTTAATGGCTATCTTTCCTACTGTCCATGTGACATCCTTGGGATTTGAATCTGAAGAGGATGGGATGCTTGCATCTTGGTTTGAGGGTACCTAGTTATCAGTGCTGATTTGGACAACATTACAGTATTGGAAGGGATTGGGATCTCCCTCTATGATGATTTCCTCTCCCTGGTGTGGGAACTTGATGCATTGATGGTATGTTGAAGGTACAACATGCATTTCATGTATCCAGGGTCTCCCTAGTAGCATGTTGTATCCCAACTCAAGGTCTAGGATTTGGAAGGGAGTGTTTTTGACCACTAGACCGATACAGAAAGGTAGAATGATAATACCTTTAGAGGACCTTTCCTCTTCATCATAAGCTATGATATTTATCCTCTGTGTGACATCATGCTTGATTCTAAATAGCCCAGTTTCTTGATTAAATTTAGAGTACAGATGTTTAACCTAGCTCCACCATCAATAAGGACCCTACAGATAGCGCTCTTATGGACCTGGACAAGTAAGTGCAAAGGATCATTATGCAGGGGTTTATGCAGAGGTACATCACGGTCTGTGAATGTGGCATGTTTGTTAGCAGCTATATGGTTAACCATTGTTTGGAAGCTCTCAGGTGTTATGTCCCTTGGGATAGATGCATTCTAAAGGGCTTGGTCAAGTGCTAGTATATGCTATGGAGATATGCGCAATAGGTCAAACATGGAGATTTGGGCAGGTGTGCGCTTTAGTTGATCCACTATGCTTGGATGTGGATCTGAGTTTGCTTTAGGATTGACAGCTATAGTAGATGAGGATGGTACTCCTTGCAAGACGACTCTGACATGACGCATTGTTATAGCACATTTGTTACCTTGGTCTTTGATAGTGATAGTAGCCACATGGCTATCTGAAGGATTGAGGCAATTGATAACATTATCACTGTTGGCATATGTATAGTTAACTTGTTTTTCTTGTCCACCAGACCCAGAGGCTTTTCCCTTGTTGTGATCATGAAAGGTATCGTTGAAGATAGTGTGATCAGTTGTGCCTTTGGTTTGGGTATTTGTCACATTGATGACCCCTGTGTCAATCAGGTCTTGGATAGCGTGTTTCAATCGTTAACAGTTAGATGTTTTATGCCCTTTCACCCGATGAAACTCGCATAAATCCTTGTCATTATACCACCTTGGTTTGTTTGCATCCTGTTTAAAGTCCCTGATTTCTGGGAGAGTGATAGTGTTTGATTAATCAACTTGCGTAAAGCTGATTCTATCAGCTCTCTTAATGGTGTGAAATCTCGTTGCTGAATTGAAACCGTGGTCTATGTTGATTCTGTTGTTGACTGTTTGACACAGCGACCGCTTGTACAGGAGGAGGTTGGTTTTGGGTGTATGCTTATTGAGTGGGCCTTGTGGGTTTTTGGTTGGCCACGGGTACGCCTTGCAGTGACACCTTGGGTTGTGCCTAGTTGACTGTCTTCACATCAATGACACCATCGCTAGTGACATTTTTGTTTTTGTTCCACCACTTAGCTTTGTCCGTTGCATTTTTGTTCGTATTCATTTGTGTTGGATCTGCAAGGATTCCTCGTTTGACTAAGTTCTGCTCACAACAAACTCCTTGTTCGATGAGTTGTGTGAAGTTCGGAGCTAACTATAATTTTGTTGTGAATGACATGTCTGGAATTAGATTGTCAACAAACATGAGTATTAGGTCTTGTTCATGCACATCATATGTTATGCGGTTTTCTGTATTCCTCCAGCTCTGTAGGAACTTCACAAAAGACTCTTCATCATTCTGTTTGATATCACAAAGGTCCTTGATGCTGACCTTGCACTCGATGTTATGATGGAAGTGAGCTATGAACTTTTCAGCCAGTTCCCCCCAAGACTGAATGCCATAAGGTAAATGTGAGAACCATTCTATTGCTGGTCCAGCCAAGTTTTGTTGGAATAGTCGCATTAAATATATTTCATCATGGGCGACTTCGACGCAACTAGAAAAAACTCTCGGATATGTTCAATAGGGTTGGTATTTCCCCTATATTTGTCAAATTTTGGTACCGAGAAGTGATTTGGGAACGAAAACATGTGGAGATAATGGTCAAAGGGGTATGAGTATAAATCCTCTACGGTGTAGGATTTAGTTTGCCTCTGATTTTGCATATCCATCATTTGGGTTTGAAGGGTTTGAATTTGTTGCATTAACATGTCTGTTTGATATTGAGGTTGGTGTGTGAGGACGTTCCTCTGTGCTATAGTGGGTATGTGGCTGCGCCTCTGTGTCCCTTGAGTAGGAACATATGATTTCATCTCGGGGACTTGATATCTATTTCCCACCTAGTGATTTCGAAATGGGGGCACATGAGTAGCCCATGGTGGGTTTCGATGCATTTTCTGTTGTGATTGGAACTAGGATTGATACTGCTGGGGTTGATGTTGTTGCTATTGAGGTTGGGGTTGAAGTTGGGATTTCTCTTGCTTAGGTTGGAATTGAGGCAACTGAAGCTGGGGTTGCTGTTGCGGGGGTTGGTTTTGAGGCAACTAAATTTGGGGTTGTTGTTGTGGGAGTTGGAATTGAGGCAACTAAAGCTGGGGTTTCTATATCAGAGGTTGGATTTGAGGCAACTGAAGCTGGGGTTGCTATTGTGGAGGTTGGTTTTGAGGCAACTGAAACTGGGGTTGCTGTTGCGGGAGTTGGAATTGAGGCAACTGAAGCTGGGGTTGTTGTTGCGGAGGTTGGATTTGAGGCAACTAAAGCTGGTGTTGCTGTTGCGGGGGTTGGTTTTGAGGAAACTGAAGCTAGGGTTGCTATTGCAGAGGTTGGATTGATGTCAGAATGGGCAAAGGTGTAGCCTTGGGTGAGCATTGACTGTAAGTTGTACCTGCAGAGACGGATCCATGTGGGCATGAGGTGTTGATCCCAAGAATAGTATGCATTGACTACAACAGCTACATAGTTTCAAAATAGTTGGTGTTTGGTGCAGCTTGAGAGCTTGATTGCCCTGACCATGTGACCGAAGGTGGGAGCATGCTAGTAACCACAGGTGCACTCAGTTGCGAGCCTGTCATGTTTTGAGTGGAAGATGTGCTGGCTTGGTTCGTGTCATTGGTTTTACTGGGTATCGTTTGTGTCAATGTGGGTAATACCAATGGTGGGAAGATTTGGGAGACAACATGCAGTATCTGAGGAGGCCGAGTAGTGTTTTGAACTGTGAGAGGGTTTTCAGGCCATATGGTCAATACACTAAATTCAGCGGGGAGTTTGACTCCCTTCTTTATCAACATGGCTAAGAAGCGTTTGGGATTCCTCTCTACAACAGTGTCAACTACTTGTGTGGAATAAGCATCTTTCTCTATATCCTCTAGTTCCTCTTCCGTGACATTTTGGAAAAGAGCTGCCCCACAGGGTTGTTCAATGAACAGAGTAGAACTGGTGTTTACAAAAGGATCATTTTCTTGGTCTATTTCCCAAGCGGGGAATCAGTTGATATATGACTCATCAGGTTGTGTTCTAGCCTTAGACCTTGTGTAAGGCCCTCCATGAGGTGTTTGAGACATAGTGTGGTCCATATTTTGTAACTAAAACAAGTGATATAAAGAAAACAAGGAAGAAAAATCCTTTCTAAGGAAGTCCGAGTTATGTTTTGGACAAGGGTAATTCTAAGGACAGATTTTGATATATTTTGATTTCAAAGTGGTGATGATGTAAAAAGATAAGATTTG
Source organism: Thuja plicata (assembly GCA_018584345.1). Classification (NCBI taxonomy): domain Eukaryota; kingdom Viridiplantae; phylum Streptophyta; class Pinopsida; order Cupressales; family Cupressaceae; genus Thuja; species Thuja plicata. The sequence continues at coordinate 538,162 of MU223245.1, forward strand.
TTGACCTTTGCCTTGGACAAAGTCACTTTGATAAAGATGATGATGTTTGATATGATGAGATCAAGGTATTTCAAGTCTGAGCTTGCGAACTAACAATGTTTTAGACAATAATCGTGCTTTTCAGAGAAGGGATGATCTATAATGTTTAGAGATTCACACAATGTTCTTCACGTTTTCCTGGGATAGACACTAGTTTTAGTCACCAAGTGAAGAGTTCTTTCAAGGCTTTTAGGTCAAAACAGGAATAAAGTATCTCGGGTCAATTGCGGTACAACTCCACCAATTGCGGTAAAGTAAATGGTCGATTACAGTAGTTTATCACCGAGTGTGGTAATAAACAAGACAATTGCGGCAATAAACAAGTTTAACTGCAGCAGACTTCCTTCAATTGTGGCACAATGCAGGCAATTACGGTAAATGAGAAATAGTCTCAAAAAGACTAAAAGATGGGTATCACTGCTTGACAATTTTGATATTTTTGGAACAATGCTTCTGATTTGCAAGACAATTGACGTTGACAACCCTAGACTTTAACATGTTTGACTCGTTTTGAGAGTTTGGATATTTTGCATTTTCAGAAACTAATCAAAGAAACAAGCACAACAGACACTGTGTTTTGAAGAATGAAGACTGATAATGTGTATGTTCTACAACTTTTTCAAGTTGCAAGGTTATCACGAGGTCTCAACAATGAACAGTCAGATTAATCTAGGTCAATGGCTTTAGAATACAATATTATAGGCCCAATGCTTGAATGTCCGTTAGCTCACACAATAATTGTCACACTACTAGGACACGAAGGTCAACGATGTAGGTGCCCATGTTTTTTCCTTTTCCAAGTATTGTTTCCATGGAGTGAAGATCTCTTTCACTGCACAAATATTGTGGGCCACATATGTTGGGAATCTTGGGGGGAAAATTATGCAACCCCTTGCACTATAATAAGGTACCTGTTCGGAGGTAAACTGGGTTGGCCTCTAATTAACAAGGTTGTAGTAAGGGTCCGTGGTGTCTATCCAATCGGTTTGTACGTGTGTGATTCACTTAAGAGCCTAGTTGATCACGCTGGATCCTTAGGGATATTCACCCGATCCAAACTATCACCAACACACCTTGCCTGAGCTTGGCTAGATAAGATAAAACTTTGGTTTGCGCCTTGTTTATATACCAATCGGAAGGATTACCGGTTTAAGGTTGTTCTCCGAGGAAGAAGTGCATTCCCCAGACATGCCTTTCTAAAAAGTATAAAGGTTTATAATCTAACAGTTTGTGGAAGTGCACCCAAAACTCAAGACACAAGGTAAATCGATTAAGCTCCAAAAGTTTAAAATGTGAACTAAGCTACACCACCATACAAGCACAAGTGTTCAATTTTTAAGCCCAAAAGTAGGTGTTGATTGCTTGTTCAATTTTAATTAACCAATTTGAGAGATTTTTTGCCTTGTTCAATTTTAGTCCCCACGTCAATTTTAAGTCCAAATATGAAATGTGAGATGTTTGAGAAACACTGTTCTTTTTAAACCCAAATCGACAAATGAATTCCTTTTAGTTTGCTTTGTTTAAACAAGTTAGTATCAAAAAGGATCTTTTGCAAAATGAGAGTATATGTAACTTTGAAACAATAAATGATACTTACCAACAACTTACCCTTCCTGTTGGCAGGAACTCATCGTCCTGTAGAAAAATAAAGAAAGAATCACATTTTTAGATTGCAAGATAAAGAATTTTGGCCCCGATGAGCAATTTTGCAGGCGATTGCGATAATGCACAGGCAATTGCGGTAAATAACAGGTGATTGCGGTCTAAAAATATCAATTGCAGAAAAACACTTTCACTCGTGGTAAAGCACAATCAATTGCAGTCTGGATCGGTCAATTGCGGTCTGGATCTGTCAATTGCGGTACAATTCTTCTGATTGCGGTACCAGTGGATCAATTGCGGCAAACTATAGAAAAGACAAAGACCCAGAAGACGACATAAAAGAAATGCGGAAACCTACAATCGATTGCGGTATTAAACCACTCGATTGCAGCACAATTTCGTCAAGTGCGACAAAATACCATCAATTGCGAAATAACACAGATATTGAAAAAAATACAAATTTTTAGATTTGCAACCATACGGCCGTGGTTGATCAATTCTATTTGTCGTCTGCAAGAGATAATCGGGCTGTTTGATTCACATCGGGTTCACCAAAATGTACGTCTCCTTTTCGTGATTCGTGGTTCCCAAGCTTTTCAAAGGCAAGGGTTAGTAGCAAAGGTTTTACAAATGATATAAATCAAGTACACGAGAACTACTAAAATGAATAACTTGAAACGTAACCAATAAAATGTACAAGCACAAAGAAGGAAAACAAATGAATGCAAACCCCGAAGCGCTTGAAGCTTCTATTGTCTCTCTCTACTCCTTCTGAAAAACTATTCTTGATGCTCAGTATTGGTGTGGGCAACGTCTGTGACTTGAGAAGTGTCAAAAATTTTCTAATTGAAACGAGTGTGTGATCGCAAGATGGCTTGAATGCTAGAACCAAACTGACATAGTAATGGCACACGAGAGCTTGAAATCATGTATCCTTCAAATGGTTATGAAGGGTTTATTATATAGGAATTGGTGATGATATGAACGGTTGAGATCAATCCAAAAGATAGGGAGATGAACGGTTGAGATTAAAAGGAACTGGAGAAGCCATCAGTAAACTCCACCTCTTCATTTGGTAAAGAGGAGATAGAGTTTGGTTGACTGAAGAGCTAATGGTGAGTTACCTTTT
>MU223245.1:550288-564163 GCA_018584345.1 Thuja plicata
TGTGTGTGACAAATGTGTGATTCCTCTTAAGGAGGAATATCTATTTTCCTTATTAAAGGAAATACAAAATAGTGACATGTCCTCTTACATGGACTAGAGGACAAATACAAATAAGGATACCTTGGTTTATCCTTTTAATTACATATTTTCAACCAAGGAAAGATTAATTCTAACAAAAGCACTAGGTCCAAAACAAGGATTAAATGTTCTCCAACACATTAAGTTTATTTTAAACCCAAATCCAAATGCTCTCTGAGTTTTTAATTATTAATTAAGCAACATAACAAAGGTGTTGACCCATACACAACCACAGATTGAGGACAAAAAAATAAATTGCAACAAGGTCAAGAGTAGACCATTGACAATAGACCAGCAACACAACTGGTGACCCAAATCAAGTTTGAGTAGGCGAATCACCAACAATGAAGGGAGAAGGGTCAGAGATTGCATAATGATACAACCTTCACCGAGTAAAAATTGCCCAAGAAATACTAACAACAGGATCCCCGAAACAAGAAGGTGGGAGCCCTAGAGAAAGGGAATCAACATCGCCAACAGGACCAGAGTGCTGACAATGTTGTGACACAACAACCACAAACAGGAGCAGTAGCAGATGAAGAAGAGTAAAATCTGTCAGAGGGACCAGAAGCAATAGCAATTAGTGTGTCGCCAGAGGGGCCTAAACCAACAATTGGAAGCAAATCCAAAGAGACGGAGGAATTTGGAGCAGGAGGAACATCACCCATGGCGGGGGGGACATCAAGTTGAGGAGATTCATCAACGACCATAATTCCATAATATAATTTGAATGTATAAAATATAGTTTGACACCAACATTGGGAAACATGCATACAAAGATACATCCTTCACCACTTACATGAGAGGTTTACGTTCCATCTATTAGGAGGTTCCATAATCAAATGTTACAATTATAAAAGGGAATGCAAATGTTCTTCAATTAAATATTTACAACATTATAACAATAAAGAAACAATTAAAATGTGATATCACTAACACTTTTTCACAATCTTGAAGCTCCTCCCAAGATCCTTTGTCCCTAATGATGGTTTTCACGTCACCCAACCTCATGAAAACATTTATTCACAAAAGAAAATAATGCAAAAATGAATTTACTCCAAATGATTTTAACCCCCCTTTTCCTATTTTCTTTACTTTCTCTCTACCTAATTTTAATTTTTTATTGAAAAATAATAAAACATTTATCATTCATTCCATTACAATTATCTAAACTTCAATATAGATGAACACTTACAAGGGTCGTATGAAATACCTACTTATAGAGTTTGACCTCTCTTTCAAAAACAGAAATTGTCTACCACATCCACTAACCACTCTCAATTGTCTGCAAACTGAAGCATAGATAGCAGAATATAGCACAAAACTAGAAGATGGATTAGATGGCCACAATTTGAAGGATTTCATCATATTTAGCAGAGTACAATTTGAAAGGAATAGGTAAAGTCAACTGAATCTTTTACCATGCTTGTTTGTTAACATTCTGATCGAAGTAGCATGCTCATAGAACATATTTCAGTACTTAAGCTATCTTTTTTCTTTACCAGTGGGTCTTTCATAAAATTTGCAGCCAGAGCAAGATTACTAGATTAGTAACAGAAGAGAAGAAATGAAACGACTCTAGATAATGGGTGATTAGAAATCTTACTTTTCAATCATTTGTTTCTTTGATTTGCTGAGCTTGGGAATAATCTTGGTAGATAATGGGTGATTGAAATCTTGTTTCTCGGTGTGTAGCATTGTCCAGTTATTCCTAAAGACCAGGGAATTCTACCTGAGCTGTAGAGATTAAGAATCTCCAAGGTAAGCACACAGGCCTACCAATTTTTTTCATGTCAATTCTTGTTATAACTAAATCAATCTGGGAAGGAATGAATGATCTACTTTACAACTTACAGAAATCAGACGTCCCATTTACAGAGAATTAGAATTGTACGTTTGTTTGGGATTAATATTATTGACCCATCTATTCTTGTGTTCTTAGGATTTGGGTTTTTGTTAAATTTGAAGCATTCTTTCAGCAAATATGGTGAGACTGAGGATAGATAACCCTGTGCAAGAATTTATTATTTTAAATAGAAGTTCCCGATTCGTGGAAGAAGAAAATGAGGCTGAGTTTGATCTGCAAATTCATTTCAATCACATTGAACAATCAACGACAAGGGCAGGTGAATTGGGTTTTCATTTGCTATCATCTATATATGAACTTTGCAGCTCTGATCCAGAAAGACAGTTTGCAGCTCTGATTCAGCTCCCAAAACTGTACAACTTCAAGAATGAAGACATCAACGAACAAATTGCAACTACTTTGGTTGATTATCTCAGAAGAACAGATCAACCCCAGCTTCAAACTCAAGCAGCTCGCATATTAAGATATCTGGGTAAGAAAAACATATTCATTTTGATTGACACTGGGGCAGCCCCTGAGTTTGTGAAGCTTTTGGGATCTCCCAACGAAGATCTGCAGCAGCAGGCAATTTGGGCATTACCCCATCTTGTAGACGCTCATGTATTGTGCTCAGACGGTATCCCTCTCAATGAAAAGCTGTTCTTCAATCTATATACTTACTTCCACCATCGCCCAAAAGCTCGGTTTCCCCTGTTCCGGGATGCCCTGTTTGTAATGTTGAAAATTTTACAGTTGGAGCCCTTTGACAAGACAATTGAGTTTCTTGAATGCCTGAAACCCCTTCTTGAAATGGAAGAAAACGAGGAAACGCTGAAACAGGTTTGCACGGCTGTTTTGCAGTACTCTGAGGGAGAGAACGAGCGTAGAGAAGCCATTGAGCAGATTGGCATTTACCCAAAACTTGTGAAACTTCTTTTTCATTCTTGTCTGGATGTTTTAGGACCTGTGATGAAAACCATTGCAAACATTGCACGGATCGGTATCTATGATGACATTCTGAGCAACAAAGCTCTTTCCCGAATCTTGGTAATCTTGTCAATGGGGGAAATCTCCAGTACAGAACTTCATATCCAAGTTTGTCGGATCATCTCTATTATCGCCGTAGGCACACAGGATGAAATTGACCTTCTAATTAGGGCAGATCTTTTTCGTTCGCTTGTGGGATTCCTCATCGCAGAAGGGCGAATCGATGTGAAGAAACAAGCGGCTTACGCAATTTGTAGTGCAATTTGTGGTGGGAATGAAGATCAGGTAGAGTATTTTGTAGATCTTGGCTGTCTGGAACTTCTGGGTGATCTTCTTACGCCACAGGACCCTCTCCTTTCTAGGTCTTGCCTTCATGGGATTGAGACCATGTTAAGGGTTGCAATTGGGAGCCACAAATGCACAAATCTTTTCCACAGTATCAAGATAAGGAATAGAATTTATGAGCTGAATGAGTTACAGGATTCTTGGGTTTGTTACCTTAAAGAAATCTACATACAAGGAGATAGAATTTGTAGAACTTATCTTGAACCTTGGCCAGATTCAGGTGACAATGCAAAGAAATCGTACAAACTTTTTTGTGAAGATTCGGAATATTCTTATTCAGACTTGGACGATTCTGTTCCAGAGTGGGAAGATAATGGGGACATTTTGGATTCCTATGGAAAGCATAGTTTGAAACGGGTCAAGCTCAATGCTGTAAAAAAGTCTTAATTGAATTTCAATCAGATATGCAAGCTGTGTGTTTTTTTTTGAATTATTTGATCAAGATTTGATCTCAATTTGCATGTAACTCAAGAATTGAACGATTAATTTTGTTTGAATATAATTTGAATGGATGAATGGAGGGAATTTTAATAGTGTTTATGAGAGCAATAGTTCAAGGGATCAATAATAATAATCTTTTTCATGTTCTTTTCAATGTTGGTTTTTAGATTATAGATTTATAGATCTCAGTAGTTTTGTTTTGTGAAGCCTTAATTTCTCAAAAAGTTGATTTGAACAAAAAAAAGTTGATTTGAACAACCCTTCAGATTAATAGCTTATATGAATGATTCTTCAAAGAATTGAATTTGGTTGACAACTATACATGCCATTCAAATTTGTTTACCATAGCTAGCCTATAGCACAAGTCACTTTTCTTTACCTTTGCATTAATCTTGCATAACTAATGAATGTCTTGATTTTAATTTATGTTTTTCAATTTAAGGTGAGATGTTTATTTATATGAGTATAAATTGAGATTTATTTTATGATGGTTTATTTAATATTATTAAGTGGAGAGACTTCCTACAGTAGCAACAAAATTATTGGTGAACATTTAGCTTTTTTGAGTAAATTTGATGGGTTATCACATATCTTATTAATGAAGGTGACAAAGAACTGAATAATTTAACAAAGGTTTGGCCTCTTTTAAAGGTTACAAAGGTAATTGAAAAGTCAGAATATTTAAAATAGGATTTCAAAACAGCACCACAGCTGTAGGCATAAATTCTCCTTGGCCAGAAGCTAAATTTTGTAGAATCATTAATTAATTACTTGTAATATCCAACTGGTAAAATTTGGTATTCTATTCAGATCTTGGATCCAAGAATCACTACAACAAGCATGTTTGCAGATGCTAGATGTATTGGGAAGAAGCAAATAAATGGAAAAGGCTGCATTATTGTGAAGCTTTGTGCAGATCCCTGATGGCTATTTGATCATATAACCGATGATTTACCAAAACCCACAATAAACTTCAATATACCAAAGGAGATGTTTGTATACAACTGACCTCAGAACTGTATGTCCTTCCTTTCATTTTTAGGCTTTTGCACAAAAGACACAATATATAAACATACTTATATTTGGAAACATTGTCAAGCATTCTACGAGCATTGTAAAAACAATATTTTGGTAGAAAGGTTTAAAAAATTGAAAGAATTTATTAAAATTGAAGAAATAGATATATTTTTACAAATTCTTGTTTTTAAATTATTTTTATTTTCCATACATTCAGTAAGACTTGATTTCTAGTGGGCTCATTGAGAATCAATTGACTTCACCAGTAGACCAAGAGCCCATTGACACCTAACCATAATTTTTCATTATACACTTTCTTTTGTAGATTTGATCAGGTATTTCTTTTCTACTTTCACAAATATTTGATTGGGCAATTGCATGGTTCATATTATTTCTGATTTTATTGCATTGCTCGTATCATTTTGAATTTTATTTCTTGTTTTTTTAGACCTTTAGAGTGTCGATGATGAAATATTTACAACAGAAGAGTTTGGGATTGTAACTTGTCCCAATAATTTATGTGTGGATTTTTTTGGTAGTACAGCAATTAGAAATCGTATTCAATCATTTTACATGGGGAATGTAAGTAGAGAAATGTTCAAAGCTCATACAACAAGAGCTACCACAATTCCATACCATTTTGAATTTGTCAAATTTCTTTAAACATTTGGTTACATCTTTATAGTAATTATAGAAAATATTTTCTTGATGTATTAAATTTCATCCTAACAATATGCCCATTTTGTGTGGTCTGATATTTTCAAGTGAATATTTGTTTTCTGTACAAATAAGTAACTGCTGGGTTTAAGCCCAAGCCTCGAAGATCACAGTGCTAAGTTGTAGTGAATGTTTATATTTGAATAATTATTTTAAAGTTGTTGAGTGCAACATCGTATGTGATCAAAGAAATCAGGTTGAAAACTACTTTTTCACAGGTCGAAAACTTTGTATCAATATTCATGCTTTGTCAATTTATACATAACGTATTTAATTTGACAGACATTCTACAAGCTATTATGAAAAATTTGAAACATGCTGGAGTTGCAAACTCAATGAATTGATTGCCATCTAATATGTGTTTATTAAATTAACTCTCCAACAGTTACAATCACCATCAAAGTTCCTATTGATAGGGATATTGTAACCATATTTGTATCTTATAAGTGTAATATGTGTGATATGCAATTGGACTTATATTCCAATTGGTTTTTCTGATACCTCTCCACTTTCTTTAGATCTGATAAAATATAGGTATATTAGTTTATTAATAGTTAAATTATGTTTTATTAGTGTAAAGATAGTAATTATCTTTTATAATATATTAGTAGTCTATATTTTCCATTAATAAACTCAATATTCATAGTGTATGGAGACTTATAATCTTATATATTATAAAAGGAGTTAATTTGCTATCTGAATTTCATGAGTAGTGGTTCAAAAGAATCCATCTCTATCTCTCATGAGAATGAATGGTACACTTAGCACTCATTGCATCTAGGTGATGATCACATAGATGAAGTATTGAGCATTCCCAAAGGTCAACCATCCCAAAACTGCTCCAATTCAATTGTGCTTAACCAGTGACTTTCCTCCAAAGGTAAGCCCACTTAGCTTAGCAAGTGTTATGCCTTATGAACCATTCACTATAGAACCCCTTTAGTTCATCAATTGTTTTTAAATTTTACCATTACTCATTTTAAAGATACATTTTAAGATAGTTTCAATTATCTTTATTTTTTCAACCTTATATAATGATAATAAGTAGAATGTACTCATGTTTCAAATGTTTTTTTTTTGATAGATAATAGTATTATATTTATGTTAAAAGAGATTACATGAAATAGGGATAGAGTAAAGAGAGCCTATTAGCTCACAGTTACAAGCTTAATACAGGCCGTATTAGCAAAAAAGAGGCATCAACACCCAACCCAAAAACCAGCCCCACATCCCGGGTAACTGGATTACAAAAACAGAAAACCCCAAACAGTTCTGGATTTTCCTACCAACCCACTATTTCTTGAACCATGCATCAGCTTCCGCTTTGGAGAAATTGGGAATTGCTTTGTCATCATTTGCTGAAGGACGTGGCCTAACATTCCCACACGAAGCTCCCCGTTGAAGCAGAGAGACATCAACACCAGCATCATCAACATTGCAGACCTTAACACCCATCACCAAACGCCCTTTCCGTTGAATTTGGTATCGCAGGGGTTCTCCCAGTGGACGCACACTCTTCCTCACTGTAGTCTTCAAAATGCCCTTCTGCTTCTTCTCTGTCTTCGCATAAAAATCCTGTAGGATACCCACCAAACGGCGCCAAGCCCTGATAGCTTTCGGCAGGTGCATCGCTCCTGGGTTCGCTGAGGACCAAATCACTAGCGGCTGCAGCGAATTATCCCCGCCCCCAATGAGTCGCCATGGGTTCGGCCCCATTTCCAAACCTACCCCAAGGGTAGTCCGTTCCATAATATCTTCCGGCCCACCAAGCCACTGTTTGTCAATGCACGATTCCACTGTCCAGCGAACTTCTTCCTTCGATTCTCCCACCATGAGAGCCAGTGCAACAAAAAGTGAAGCGACATCCAAGTTAGTTTGCCTACACCAGTGGGTATCCATGTATTCCAGCCCCAGAAATTCCATTACCGCTTCCAGAAAGGCTTGGTCCTCCAGTAAGAAGATAATCTTTAGGCGTCGAACCGAGATAACACCTGCATAAGCCTGGGTTTGGTTGTAGGACTCCAGAGAGAAATTAGCTTCCATAATGACCTTCACGCTGATTACAAATGGAATTGAAATCAATTAGCTATTAAGTGCTTTAAATGCAATGAATTTTTGGCTCGTGAGTTACTGAAACACGCCACCCCGCCCATTCCTTCATGCGGTATAATTGAAACAAGTGGTGTATTGTCCTCCCTTTTGCATAAATGAATAGGCCTAATAATTTTGTGGTACTTCAAGGTAGAAGCATCGAGTGACCACATAGGGGAAGAGACTCAGCATAATGCTAAGTTGATAAGACCATAGTCTTCATAAAAATCATGTTTACTTCCAGGGGGGTTATTGGCGCCCAAGTTGGTCAGCATATCCGCCACCGAATTAGCCTCCCGATAGACGTGGGAGATCCTGAAGTCTTCAAATTTGGGTATTAGGCACTTGATTTGGTTGATATGTTTATCCAAGTGCCACGATGCCAATTTTCCTTTCTTGATGCCATTAATAATGACTTCTGAATCGCCTTCCAAATGTACCTTCTTTGCACCCAGCTTGATTCCCAGGAGCATCGCTTCTTTTGCAGCCTCGCACTCTGCAACATTATTGGTTCCATCTCTTAATATTTTTGCTATGAGGCCGACAATGTTGCCATCCTTATCCCTCGCAACACTTCCACACCCCGAGATACCCGGGTTGCCTCTTGCAGCCCTGTCAAAATTAATTTTAGTCCAACCTTCCTCTGGCGGCTGCCACGTACTCCGAACCTTTCTCACAGCAGGATGAACCCCGACACTCCCATTAACAGGCCCTCATGTTTCAAATGTTACTCCAATAAACTTAAAGAATTTTTATAGAGGACTCTTTCCATATATATATATAAATAAATAAAATTAACAAATAAGAATGGAGATCAGTTCAGCTAAGTGCATGATAAAAATACATGTTCATATTTCTTAAATATTATAAACATGATTAAGTTGAGGAACCATAAAAAGCAGAGAAATTCTATCAAAAAATACAAGACACGGGGCAAACCAAGCAAAATTCCATATCATAGGCACCCCAAAGACATGACAGAGAGCCCGAACTCCGAACTGAAAACTATAAAAGTGCCCAAACAAACATAGCCACCAAAAGCAATCGGCTTAAACTGACAGGAAATCCTAGACCAGGCCCAAAAAGACTATTTTTTTTTTTTTTTTTTTGGGGGGGGCTTAATATCAACAGTTTGAGGCCCCTTGATATCTTCTAGCATTAGTCTGATCGTGGCATAAGGGTTGCTACTCCACCAACGTTTGTCAGAACTCCATCAACATTCTTCAAAGAAACACCAATATGTACAGCCTAGTCTACCACCCGATTGCCAACACTTTTTATATGAAAGGTTTACTTCCTTCAACTCCTTGACAAACCATTTAGCCCAATTGATAATAGCTTCCAGTTTCTAGTTCATACTACTCTCCCCTTCAAAGTTTCAATAACCAGACAAGAGTCCCCCTCAATCCATAACTTCTCCATTGTTGTATCTCTTAAAAACCCTCCCCCACCATTCATACTAGGGTTGTTTTTAACAACACCATCTAAGTTGAACTTAATCCAACCATCAGCCAGGAGAAGCCGCAATACATGAACCGAACTAAGAAGAGTGGAATGAGGGGAGGGAAAGAACTCTCAAAATTAGCTTAACACCAAGGGAAATATTCATATCCTTGCATTTATGAATCTCTATCCTACTTGCCTTGACAAGATTATCTCATCCCATTTAACTAGATTGAATTTAAAATTATCTTCACATCCTCTCCCTAGAAACTTTCTCTTCACATCTTCAACCACCTTAGCCACCTTTCTAGAAATTTGAAAAACATACATTGTATAGATCGATACACCAAACATAGATTCTTTAATGAGAATTATTCTACTAGGCAATGAAAGCCATTGACCCTTCTAGAAATAAAGCATACCTCGGATTCTATTTAGGACGTTTCTCCACTCAACAACTAAAGGCTTTTAGAACACAAGAGGCATACTGAGATTAACTACGAAAATGAGAAAAATTGAACCCCATAGTTCTCTTAATCTCCAAGCTAGCAAGGCACACTCCTTTAAGAGAAAGATATGTGATTTTAACCTTTTGCCTAGTTGTTTCTTTGTACTTGACTAACACTATCTTGAAAACCAAGACCTCCCTAGCCATAGATTCTCCAAATAACAATGTTTCGTTGACGAATTGAAAATAAGTGATGTTATAATAGGCTTGAGATGTAACCCTCTAAGATTACCATTCCTAACCTCTTTTTGAATACTCCTACTCAAAGTCTCAACAAGAATGAGAAACAAAAAAGACAATAAATGGTCACCCTGACAAAGCCCATGCCTGGCTTGAAAATAATAAGATGAAACATTGTTAATAAGGATCGTAGGTGAAAGAGATGCAGCTATCGACCCATCGACACTAGGACTCATTGAAACCAAGTTTTTAGAAGAAAGTCCTTGAGGGAACCCCATAATAGGCCTTGTTCATATCCAACTTAATAGTCATTCCATCCTTCTTCCTACTTTGAAGGGAGTGAACAACATCATGGGAAATCCTAATACCATCTAAGATACGTCTACCTTCCAAAAAATCTCTCTACTCTTTAGAAGTGGAGTTGTCTATATGGAACTCAAGCCTAGATGTCATAGGCTTAGCCACCACCTTTAAATAGCATTGTAGAGAGCAATGAGCTTGAATTCATCAAAGAGTTTAGGTTCCTAAATCCCAACTTCAGGAACCAAAGAAAGAAAGGTAGAATTCTAAGGTCAAAAAATACCTCTATGCATCTGGTACTCCTCAACAGCTCCCCAAACATCATCACCAAGAAGATACCAAATTTTTTGGAAAAAAATGATCTAGAAACCATCCGAACCAGGGTCCTTTCAAGCATCCATGGATAAAACCAATTTCTAGAGAAAGGAGCAGGAAGAACCACATTTTTCTCTTTAGAAACAACACATGAGATGTTACTCAACAACTCCTTCTAAGCACCTTGGTCCAATTCCACCTTGTGCTTATTTTTGCATAAATCACCAAAAGAATGCGTGTTCCACAATATAACTTTCTTGCTAACCTCCTTTAGTTTTCTATTCCAGAATGAACCTTTTAAAACCTTTGAACTCAATCTTTCACCAACCTTATAACAACATAGAAAATAGTGGATTATCATACCAAAAAAATCCTCCATATTAAAAGGGATACCTCTAGGCTTATTAGTTTTGTTCACAAGAGGGAGATATGCCAATAATCTGAACTACCACAATGCAACACTTCATAGTTGATACTATCTGAACTTATAGCCTAGTCAAAGATAATTAAAAATATGTCAAGCCTAATCCAAATATTGTCTTCTCCAACTCTTTTGTTAGACCAGGTGAACCAAACATCTTTGGGTTTGATATCTGGAAAAACCAAATCTTTGCATAGACTTCCAAAAGTGAAATATCCTTGAGAGGTGAGGGCCCTACCACCTCCTACTTTCTCCTTAAGAGTCAAGCACACAATGAAGCCACCACCAACCAACCAGTTCCCCAATTCATTGACACATCTAAAATCTCTGAGATAATCCTAAACCTACTGACATTTACCATCCAAATTAAGGCTATCAACATTTGTGATCATTATATTTGAGTGTGTTTCATTGATTTGAGATACAAAAATGCTTCTCTTTAATAACCATCCCTATAATAGAGTTTTGTTCTGAGCAATAGCTAATTCACTAGTAGTATCAATGGCATCACTAGCCACCCCTTCACCATTTCTCTATATCCTTAGAAGTAATTCCAAAAATGAATTGCCATCCATTTTAGTCTCTTGAATTAAAATAATGTTAGGACTCCTTATCTCAATTAGTCATTTAAGCAAATGATGCTTCTCCAAGCCATTAAGTCTCTGGATATTCCACCTTAAAACCTTCATTATCTCCTAGGCTCAATTAGATGCATATCTCCATTAGAAACATATTGTTGCATTGTTCATGTTTGTGATTTCCTACATCTTCCAAAGCCTTAAACCTAGCCTTAACCACCTCAACTTTCCTTCCTACGTTTATTTTTGAACCCTCTAAAATCAATCTGAATATTATTATTCTAACTTGCAATTGTTATTTTCCTACTAATAAAAATAGACCAGTCATTCTCTTTTTTCTGACTAAGCCTGGAAAGTCCAAAGTTATTAGTTGGAACTGTGGTAAGCTTGGACACATCCATGAAGACTACAAAGAAGAAAAGAAGAGAAAGAAGAAATTTGATTATGATTTTTGAGTCCAAGAAGGAAGATGGTGATGTATTAATTGTAACTTTGGCCACTCATGCATGTGATGATGCATGGTTAATGACTCACATTCATCTTTTCATATGACCTCTAATAAAGATTGGTTTTCTAAATATGAAGAATTTGATGGGGGTAAGGTGTACTTTGGTGTTAATTCCCATTTAGATATTGTTGATCATAGTAAAGTTAGAATCATGTTTCCTGATGGTAAAATAAGAAGGATTAATGATGTGTTGGGTTTCCTTGTTCTATTTTTTTTTAAAATTTGTGAGCAAACCAATTGGTTTAGGTACTAGTTAGTCTTATCTGATGCATGATGCAAAATGGTGGCATTTTAGAATTGGCACATTGTATAAGCTGGAAGCATACATTTCTAAGTGTAATAGTACTTCTGTGAAGACCAAATCCATAGATATTTTGTTGGGAAAGGTGAGGGTTTCACTTTTAGCAGATGGTCATATATTTTGGGTACCAAAGGGTGTTTTTTTTTCCTTATTTTGAATCAAAGTTACTTGTAGATAAGACTATGTTATGCCACCATGGATTTGGCCACATTGGAGAGAAGGGTCTAAGGACCTTGAAAAATAAAAACCTTGTTGAAGGTTGAAATAAAAGAGGGGTGAAAATTTATTTAAGCAGGAAGAACTACAACCAAAAGGCGTCAAACAGGCGCCCTATCAAGATCCACTAAATGATCTAACTGATGAGATAGGCCTGGAGGTAATTGAGCCATATTTACAATGTTCCAAGCAAACATATAATCAAAGGCCCATTTGGCCAAACAATCAGCAACACCATTCCACTCTCTGGGGATATGAGTGAAAGTAACAGAATCCAAAGAAACACACAAATGAAGAATCTGGTTAACAATTAAGCCTAACTTCCAGCTAACATCCTCAGAATGCGGGTGAGTCAATAGGCAAATCACCACCTGCGAGTCAGATTCACAGATAAGCCTTCGCCATCCAAGGTCACAAACACGTTCCACATCATATAAGATAGCTATGGCCTCCATCAGGTTGTTAGTGTGATGACCTTTATAAACTGAAAATATAAACTGGACATCTCCCCTACTATCTCTGCCCAATCCACCAATACCAACAGGACCTGGATTTCCTTTGGAAGACCCATCCGTGTTGATTTCAAGAGTACCTTGCGGAGGAGCACTCCACTTCCCAACTCTATTTATCTTTCGCAAAGGGTGCCGACATGTCTTCCTCAAATGCCTGCCTTGTGGAGGAGGAAAATTCAGGCGGTTATGGACAATAGCATCTCCAGGATCAATAGCCTCCATAGTGTCACATTTTGAAGAAACAGTTTCTCTCAAAGAGTGGAGAATCTTCCACCACAAGTAATGAGGCTCCAAGGACACATCTTGAAATATTCTTCAATTTTGCTCCAACCAAATATGCCAAATAAGAAAGGAAGGTCTAAGATGCCAGGAAACCTTAAGAAAGACAGTTTTCACAGGAGCCTTACCCCATCGAGAAAAGAACTCAGCTAAAGAAGAGACATGCCAACATGATTGGTTCCACACATTACACCAAGAATGCCACATATGTCTAGTGAAGGAGCATTGGAAGAAGAGATGAGAGATGTTTTCCTCACTAGAATGATACAAAACACACATCGAAGGTCCCTGAAAACCACGCTTGCATAAATTATCCTAGGTGAGGCACCAGTTGTGAACCACCAGCCACATAAAAAAATTGCACTTGGGCCAAGAATGCTTATACCAGACTTCTTTCCACCAAGGCACCTGAATTGCACCAAAAGTCTGTCGGAGAAGTTCCACATAGCCAGCAAACACAGAGAATTTTCCAGACAAATCACTACTATTCTAGGCTAAAACATCATGCCCGACCAAAGAAGTACAATCCTGAGCCTATAAGATCTAAGCCAACTCTCGGTTATCTTCCTCAGAACCCCCTGGAGGCCATTCAGAGAAATGTTTCCAACGTGTCAACCCCCCTCCATGTCCAATCTTATAATGATTGACAGTGTCCCAACCAGCAGCAAGAAAAAAATCAGAAAGGGCCTGAAGATGAGGATGAGAGGAAAGGATAGAGGGGTAACCATCCCAAGAGTCAAGCCAAAACAAAGCTTGAGATCCAGAGTGACAGATCCAAAAGAGACCATCTTT
>MU223245.1:576267-586420 GCA_018584345.1 Thuja plicata
GAGGCTCTGTTTTGGAGTGATTCCTGGAATGGGCATCCTCCTCTCTTGTCCTCTCATCCACACTTACAGCCTCTTTGTGATTTTTTCCTTTCTGTTGGATGGAATAAGGTGGCTCATTATAAGGAGGTTCATAACCTGGGCCTTGTTGTTGGTTACAGATGGAAGAATTCTTCTGATTGGCCGCCGGGTGGTTCTCTGGGGGATCGGTTGGAGCTTTCTTAGATCTTGGCTTCTAGGGAGTGCAACTCTCTGCAGGAACTTGATGTTTTGGCTTGGGGAGGTGCTTCTTCCAGCAAGTATTCTATTTCTTCAGGGTACCTTGCGCTGACTAAGCAACTGTTTGTCGAGGTAGAGGTTTCTTGGTGGAAGAAAGCTTGGAATAGCTTTTCTTGGCCTAAGTGTAACTTTTTCCTCTGGATTCTGGTTTACAATCGCTGTCTTACTTGGGAGAATCTTTGCAAGAGAGGTTTCCAGGGGCCCTCCATCTGTGTCTTATGCCGCAATAGTGAAGAGACTGTTTCCCACCTTTTTTTTCTAGTGCTTCTTTGTCAAGCAGATTTGGCACTTTTGGTGGAGTGTGTGGGGATGCTCATGTTGGCATGTTTCTTCCTTGTCTGAGTTCTGGGACCGTCTGGACCATCCCCCTTCCAAGACCTCTTTTCTTCAGGTTCCTTGGACTATTGGCCCTTCCTTTATTTTATGGCATGTTTGGCTTGAGAGAAATAGGAGGATCTTTCATGAGGTGCAGCTAGGGATCAAACACCTATGGGGGAAAATTGTTCATTCTCTTCATGAAACACTCTTGGAAAAATGTGACTTTTGTGGAGGTTTGGACCCTGGAGATGCTGGTATTTAATCACACCTTTCCTTTCCTCTTCAGGGCGGTGCCCCCTCTCTGCCCCACAGACGCGCTGGGAATAGAGCCAGACAACGCTCTCAACGTGTTAATCGTGAGGGGCATTGGACTCCTCCCTAGTCTGGAGTTCTTAAAATCAACACCGATGGCTCTTCTCGGGGAAATCCTGGATCGGCTGGCATTGGGGGAGTTGGGCGTGATAGCTCTAGTGATGTTCAGTTTCTTTTCTCTATCTACAAGGGTTACCATACAAATAACCTCATGGAAGGCCTTGCTATCTTGGTTGCAGTGGAACAGTGCTGTCAACGTGGTTGGAGAAGAATTACCTGTGAGACAGACTCGCAGGTGGTAGTGAATTTATTGAATAGACGGAACCTTGTGGATATGGATTGGCATTTGGCTCTGGTTATTCAACAGATCACTCAATTATTAACTATTGTTAGTCCATAGATTTCCATTTGGATGATGATGTAATATATCATTAGGTGTGTTAGTATATTTGCTATGATATTTTAGAATTTTGTGTGTAAGTTAATATAAATATTGTAATATTTGATTGTATAAGTGCTTGTAAGCATTTGAGCTATTAAACCAACTCATCTTTGTAAAGGGAATGGTTATAGGAGTTTTCCTAGAATTTAGGAGATGAAACTCCTATAAAAATGTAATATCTTACTAAATGAATCAGGTGATAGAAGCAAAATATCATTCCACCTATACAATTTTCTATTTGGAGTCTATAAGCTTTTCCCCACTTCCCAACAAATTCAAGTGACACTTCTTCTCTCCTTCCCGCTAGAAAATAATTTGGATGTTGCTTATAGTAATATTGGCTTCACAAACTTGATCACCTAAATTAAAGAATGATAATCTTTTGATCTTTTCCTTTTAAGAAAGTAGTTGGCCCTTGGATGTTTAAGGGTCCATACTTCATGTGCCACAACAAGATTCATCATTTACAATAGATTTTAGGACTTCAATGTCTCCATATTAAAATCTAATAGGAAAATTTTGTTTCAAATCACATGAACTTTTGTTTAGTTGATCAATATCATTTTCATCATACATAAAATAATTGTTATTTCAGAAAACAATAGAATATCATTTTTAATAACTTATCCTATACTTAGCAAATTGGGAGCTAATATACATACGAAAAACGTATTGAATAAGCTTGATCTCACCTTGTTTTGTCTTATATTATTATACATTAATCTATTTTTTTAACTATACTTGAGTTATCATAAATTAATCTATCTCTTGACTATACTAGAGTTATCATAGATTAATCTATTAATCATCTATACATAGACGCTTTATTGACCATACTTAAAGTTTTCATAGATCAATCTATCTTTAAAAGGATGCTAACTTTGCTTATGTTGTATTGTTCATGATATGGCTCTTTAGAACTCTTTGTTGTATTGTTCTTTTTGGCTTTCAATAAAAATTTACCCCTCTTTTAATTGAACAATTACACTACAAATATCAAAACCTTTTGAAATAATGACAACTGGACTTCTCATTTGTCAATTTGTTTGATGAAAGAGCTGTGATTACCCTGCTATAACTACTTTCATTAAACATTTTGCAATGATAATATTGAACTTTAATTTGTCAAAATTTTGATTAAAGAGTTATTCTACTTTCCTTTCCCCTCAATTTCTATGTCCCCTTATACAATAGTTCTTTTGAATCTTTGAATGTCTCCTTCCTTGTACTATTTTTTTCCATCGAACTTCTCACAATAACAACACTGAATCTGTGATCTGTAAAATAATTTGATTACCTCTTTCATTCTTAGTATTATTACTTCCCTTGTGTTTTTTAAATTCTGAATTCAAGTGGACAAGAAAATCTGCATCTACAAGTTTTATGCATTCAATTTTAACTAATTTTTGTTTCTTCTGTTTTATTACAACTCTTTTTGTTTCTTTTGTTGTACTGTTCTAAATTTTTACCAACCTTTTAGTACAACTCTCTCCTTTTAGTACAACTCTCTTCAAATAAAAAAATATATGTGGCTGAGAAAGATTTAAACTTGGATTTAAACTTAGTGCCCCTATACTCTTATATGGTCACTTATCTTTCTTTACAATGGCTAAATGCTCTTATATAATCTTCAGCAAAGTTGACAGTTCTACCAAATGCAATAAGATCAATGAGTAAAGTTCTATTTTTTCCCATTCTGCAGAGTGAAAGAACATGACATAACAGAGCATAACAGAAATTGATTGATAAACAAAGCATAATACACAATTGCTGCACCAATTAATTGATTGATTAAAATCACAGACCTGATACAGACTGTTTAATTTACAGGTATGTCTCCCAAAACAGGAAGAGTATAGTATTGCCCAAGAACAGGGGGTTTCTTCAAAGATTTACAAAACTGGAATCAACTAAAAAATTCTAATATGTATGAGGCGCTGTATTTTAAGCATTAGCATCATCAATCCACATAATCCACTCTTTGTAAAATGTTTAAAAGAGTTCACAATGTCATATTCTGCTTTTGACACATTAAAATGATTCTATTTAAGGAACCTTAAAGTGCAACAATTCACCACAGAGGCTTAGCATTAAATCCTGGGTTTCACAAGCTCAAAATCAAAATCAAAATCATGAATATGAATAGTCCTTAACAGTACGCTTTAATGGCAATCCCATCCCCTTCTCAAACCCCACCAAAAGATTACAGAAAGAAAAAAGGAAACCAGTAGTGAATCTTTCAGTTCAGTTCAAATCCAACAATCCAACATACAATTGAATATGGATATTAAATCCAAAGCAACTTTTTACATAGGAGTTCTACATGAAAAATAGTACTAATTACATTCAATATTTCTGAGTTTTACTGTAAAACCTAAACAAGAAACAGAATAAACCCTTACTCCACAGGAAGCATAATTTCATTAGTCCTCAGAAATGGCAGGGTCCAAGGAGGGTTATACCTTGCCAAGACATAGTCCCCTGCAACCCTATACCCACCCTCTTCCAGACACTTCCTAAGCTTTTCCACTTTATCCTTAACAACCCCATCATCTGTAAACCCACTAAAAGTAACAACCCCATATTTCCTTTTGGAGATTTCCTTAATAGAAACCCTAGAATCATTAGGCCTAGGAACATTCTCCATATTATAAGTAGAGGGCAAAATGAATTGCATGGTTACCATTTTCTTAGCATCATTGCCTGGTTCAGAAGCTTCTTCTGTCAACACAGGTGCTGTCATTGCAATTGGTTCAGAAGTAGGAGTAGAACTCTCCTGAGTAATGACAGGAGCAGTCATGGCTATCTTTTCCCCTTCCTGCTGTTCTTTCTGTGGCTTAACATTGTTGGGTTTTCCCACAGCTCCAATGTAGTCTGCAAGGATCATAAAGCCTCCATCTCTTCCTCTTTTCATCTGGGTTGGATCATATGTTACTTGGGCTGCAACGGAAGCTTCATACTCTCTGATTTCATAATCAGTCCCTTTGGCTAATATTTGATATTTGGGTGTCTCGACACTAATTCTTCCTAGCACTGATCCCATGGCTTGGCTGTTGTTCTTGATAATCTGGACAGTAGATTGAGCTAATGTATATATGGATGTACTTGTGAAGATATAGTTGAGATTGGGATGGAAAACTCGACACGTCTGTCAGTTGTAGTTTGCCGATAAAGATCTTAGGAAGTACTAGAAAATGTCTCTTAAATGGGGGAGAGGGCCCAGTAGTGGCTTTGTAGTCACAAAATAAAAGTCTGCTACTTTTCTTTCATCCTCCTTCTTTTCTTCTCCCTTTTTTTTAAATAAGTGTTTTTAAGTCGGTGTATAAATACGAGGTGACTATTGTGCTAAATTAATCGAGCTACAATCTTTTGTCATGTGTTCAATATTTGAGGAAAGGAAATGAGAGGAAAGGAAAGTAAATGAGCTTTTATAATGCACTACGGAACATCTATTTTTGGGTCTTCATACACTGACAGTAATGGGACTACCCTGGCCCAGTGGGATTTGAAATTGTGACCTCTCTTTCAAGAGCACAAGTTCTTCACCACTAGGCCAACTCGAAAGTAAAGTTACAAGAAATTTCATAATATAATCAAAACAAATTTAGAAACTAAAAAATAAAATAAATAATTAAATAAGTGTTATGTAGTGTTAAGTGTATTTTTAATTTTATAATGGTAATTTATTTAGTTTATAAGAATAATTTATTCGTAGAAATAGTATTTTAGCTAAAGAAAGTATATTCTAAATTAAATTTAGATGGTACATTTTGAAGATTGATTTCTAAAATTTTAAATTTGTTGAATTGAGATTTATGAAGTAAGAATTGAGAAGTTGAATAATTTGAGACTAATATAAGTTGAAATGATGAATGGCTTGAGACTATTTGAAAATTAGATGGATGAGGATATTGATTACTAAGATGTAACACAAATCATTGAATTACATTATGGGAGTGAATATGATATCAAATGTTAAAGGCAAATGAAATAAAAGATTTCTAGATGCTCACTGAATCATGTTCATGATTTGGTCATTGGATGCTTTTCCTTGATGTGATTTTGTAATTTTTTTTTGTGTTTGGTACCTATATGACTTGTTTGCCTTGTATATACGTGCATAGAAGGAAAGTGTGGTGTTAAAGAGCACCAACAATCATGCTATGTATTAAAGGAAAAATCAACCATCTTCATTAATGAGAGTCAACCCTCAAGGACAATTTGAAAGATCAAAATAGATAGATATAGAATGCCCGATGTTTATTTTCACTGTAATCATGTCTATTGCAAATATGGATTGATGCCAATTGATTCCATAATTTGCGTGATTGAATTCATGAATATGAGATACTCTTTTGTGTTCATTAAATTGATCAAGGATCATGTCCCTTAAGTACATAGCCCTAGATAGACAATTCAAACCTTTTGTTGCTCACATCAATAGGTAACTACTATATATTATGATAATTGACTTTAAAGGCAAGAAAAATGAATTGTGAATTTGGAGTGGATCATAACTGTGATATAGTTAATGGATATAATTGTAGGTGTGATTAAGACATAAGTCTTGGAAATTGGGCTAGTGAGGTTAGAGACAAACATTATTGCATAAGGGTTTTGGGCTAGTGAATGTGCCAAAAGATCCAATATGAGTGATTAAATCATGCATTAATGACACCCATAAAGAGTGATCTAAAACATAGAGGTGAAGGAATGAAGTGAGTACTTACTTCTCAAAGCCTCCATATTTTACCACCACTTTTGTGTTTATGCAAGTATAAATGAGAAAACATGATAGAGTATAAATAAAATAAATTACAATAGTATACATAAAAGGATATGGATTTTCTATAATTTTTGGAGGTCTAATATACTATAACAAGTGTATGCTCTCCCAAAAAAAGAAAACTTGTAGAAATAATTTATTTTTCCCATAACCGCATGACCAAAAACATCTACAAACAAGTACTCAAAATCTATCATACAAAAGATTAGAAACAATTCATCAAGATGACACAAGATATACACTAGGAAAATGCTCATGAAAGAAAAATTTAGCTTCCATAAGTATCTACACTCAATGCAACTTATTCAACAATGAAATATTACAATAAACTTACTAAGTCTCCATGAATACTTCTAAAACATCATGCTCCTCCAATGCATCCTCTATGTGTCCAAGCATAGTTGGTAACTATGTGACCACACATCTTATACTATGCTTCACATATGAACTCTTTATGAGAGCTCAATTAACCTTAGTCAACAAGCAAAATGTTATGATAGCCAAATAGTCAACCTCAACAACTACTCATATACTTACCTTCATAGAAACAACTTGTACAAAACTATCAAGTGATATTACATAAATTATTTGCCTAATTTACCACATGAGCTTACAAAACCACATCCCTCTAATTTACTTTTTGGTATTATTTTTTCCCTTTTTGGTACAAAGTTTTTTAATAATATTTTTTTCCAATGTGCAACCCAATAAAATATCCAACCAATGTTACAATACAACTTTACAAGTGAGCCTCAATAAACATTTAATGTGGCTAAACACATGTCTAGAGATGCATCACAAATAAATATTTATTTTACACAATTAAAATATTTATGTTATTGTGCAAAGTGTATAACACACCTTTTCCCAACACTTCCTCTATCTTAGTATGTAACATGCTTCCATCTTTCCTAATCACTGTTAAAGAAAAAGTACCAATTTGTGAAGTTGACCAAAAATTAGAAGTAGAATTGGTAAAACATTATAGAAAAGGAATGATCACATTATATGTGAAGAGAGTAAATTAAATAGAAAAAAATGTGACTAAAAATGAATCTGTGATGTAGTCATGGAAGGGGGATCTAATGAAGGGTTATTCAACCATTTAGCAACATAGAATATACACAAAGTAACAATACGATCTTTACTAATTTCCAATCATGAATGAAATAGTCTACATAGTAGGCTCCCAATACACCAAGGCTCAACCATTTGATTACAAATGTGAAAATTACAAAAAATAAAAGATATTATAATATGATGCCCCAAATTTGACTACAACTCTAATCTCTCCACTTGAGTAATTTTACTTGATTGTGAGTGATGAATATAACTTTAGGAGTGATATGATTTATCTACAAGGTGACGCAAATCTTGATTCTTTATGAAACATGTAGTCATCCAAACATGTGAAAGGATCTTCCATAATGAATGTGGAGATGGTTGATTGATGAATCTTGATGTGATTCGTGCCATAAGATATTTTGAGTCCAATGCACCTTTGAATGTGTTTCTCTATTTTGTAAGCTTCAAAAGTTGCCACAACTATTATTCTTGGTAGTAGGACACATAACATATTAAGCTTATGTGGTAATCACAATATGCTAGAAATAGAATGTAATAGTGTAGGTTAATACAAGTTATACATTTTCCAACCACAAGATAAAAAATGTAACTACTATAAAATGAGGTAGCATCTATTAAAGCGAGTAACCAATATATTCAATATACAACATTAAATGTTATAACTGTAAATTATCCATATTTCATTTAATTATTTTTTTTAAATTTTATTTAATAATTTAAATTCTAATTAATCTAATTGAATAAATTAATATTAATATATTAATATCATATTGTTTATGAGGAAATGATTTCCGTAGTATTATTTTGAAAATGAAGGATTTTTCTTTTCATAAAGATGATGCTTCATAATAGAGGATGAGCCCAATTAAATGGTTTAGTTATTTAGTAACTCATTAAATAAAAAATTGTTCAACTGACCATTAAGTAAATTCTAACATCTTATTCCACTTATTCTCCAATTGTAATTCCTTCTCCTAGTTAGTTTCCACTATCTCTTGACCTTAAATAAAGGTAGTGAAATCAAAGAGTGATTTGGGATTCTGAATGTGTGTTGGCAGCCTGAACTGAGAATTGAAGGGAAGGAAGCATACAAGAAGGGGGAATGGGAAAATCAGCTCTGGAGGGGGAAAATTCTATGAGGATGTTGAAAGAATAAAAACTAGAAAATGAGAGAGATCAAGTGCCAAAGGGGACTGGGGAAAGAGAATTATGCTTGATGTTAGGCTCTTCATTTCCTCAAGCTTGCCTTACTCTTATCATATCAATTTTGGAGTCTTGTGTGAAGAAATATTTATTTTTAAATTGCTTAAGAAACCTATGCAATACATGCTCTTTGCATAAGTATGTTTACAACTCATTTAATGTGGGAAGAATCAATTTACAGTACGCCTGAGTTGGCCTAGTGGTGGAGAACTTGTACTCTTGAAAGGGAGGTCACAAGTTCAAATTCCACTGGGGGTTAAGGTATGCACGACTCATTTGTAGCATAATAGATGCCTCCCACAAGGAGTACGGGGTAGTCCCATATTGTTGTCACCATATGTAGACCCAAAAACATAAGGCTGGTATAGTGGACTATAAAAGTGTTGGAAATATAATAAAGCTACATGACTAAGGGGGGGGGGGGGGGTGTGAATCAGAAACCAATAAAACTTAATCTCTTTAATCCTTTATTAGATTATTGAATCTGATTGCATGCATGAAATGAAAAGCAATAAAACATCCACAACACTTGACACAATATTTGGTTACCCAGAAACCTTCCAAATAGAAAGTAAAACTGGGGTGGGGATGGTACCCATAAGATTTATTACTGTAGTATAAATTTAGCCTGTTAAAGCTTAGAATTGACCACTTCTGATGGAATGCCCTATTAGGAGAAATAAGGACTATTAGGTCCACCTTGTGAAAGGATTTAGTACAATACAATTAAGTATGCAACTCTGTTAAGAGATTTGTAAAGGACTGTTAAGTCCACCTTGTTAGAGGATTTTGTTGATGCACCTGTTAGGATGAAACAATAGATGATCTTCTATGGAACTCTGATTTGTTGAATAAGATCCAATGATATAATACTAATCACCTGAATGTGATAGATGAGCCTCTATTGTTCTTTATACTGTTGTAGCCTCTTAATCAATTTGCCACTTCATATTCACACTTATACTTATCTCACATGCCTATTTGGATAAACAAAATACCTTATATTTATACCTTATCCAAATCAAATACTTCTGTAAGTCGACTTCTATAAGATAAATTAATATCAAATAATATAAGCTAAGTCGACCTAAATTTGTTACTCGGGTCTAGTAATCCATTCGGGCAATATAGTGGCACTCGGGCATTATGCTTTCACTCGGGTAATGTAGTAAAATCTAGCACCCAGGCTACACTGTGTACTTGGGTCATATTGACCACTCGGGTAATATTGATTACCACTATCTTCTCGGTCGACACTGCCACTACTCGGGTTACAATGTAACTGCTCGGGTTGCACTGCTGGCTTCGTCAACTCTGTGATGACTAAGTGTTTTGGCACTAATTAACAACATGTCTTGCCATAAGGTCATCAATCTCCCCCTTTGCATTATTGACCAAAAACACTTATCATACCAAAAAATGATCAAACTGCTCAGTCAAAACTCCCCCTTACCATGTGCTTGGGTACTTGCTCGGGTTTTTGAAACTGCCCTGCTGCTCGGTTACAACTGACTCTATTTATGATTTTTCAAAATTGTTTTTGTAACACTTTGTAGACACCCTAAAATGGACAGGCTTGCGACTTTACATTAAAAACCCTAATTTTCATCTATTAATTAATGGTTTCTTAATCATTAATTAATCATCTATTTTCTTCTAAATTCACTTCTCAAATCATCTAATCCAATTCTCAAAATTAATTAAATAATTAATTTTATTTAATTAATTAA
>MU223245.1:590696-616492 GCA_018584345.1 Thuja plicata
ATATATATCTTCTCTATTTTTCTTTTGTACATGTATTTCCTTATATATATCTTTCCTATATACATTTCCCCTTGTTTTTTACACAAATGCCAAAATATATCTATATGGTGATACCAAAATAGGATAGGAAATCACTATGTACCTTCAAAATCTAAGACAGAGTGTTGTCCCAATTATCTTGCAACACCTTCAGGATGTGCAATTCAATCTGTATCTCTGCTGACAGCTCCATCATAAGCTTTGCAACTGAAAAGTTGTTGTCATGTATGAGTGTATTGGCATGAGCTATACATTTCTACATTACATCCATGTGTGGAAGGAGTTGGCTTTGCATATTTGTAAGAGATTCCCTTGTTCTTGCTTCTTCCCTTAGTAATTCTACCTGCATATTAGTCAGATACTTGATCTTCACAAAGTGTGTTGAACTCGAACTTGGGTGAAGTGCCAACTAATTTTCACTTTCCTTCAAATTTGTATCTATCTTAGTCAGTTTTGTCTTTATTTCCATGGTAAAGTTGGAAGTATCACTCAACTTTACAAATAATGAAACAACATTATTAACTGTAGTTTCTAGAGAGCTAATAAGAGAGTTTAGCTTTACTTGATCAATTGCAATTTTAGCTGCAACATTCTCTAGAACTTTGTTCTCAAACTTCCTTTTTGCCTTATGCAGTAGTTTCTCTTGACCACTTAAATATTTATTGAACTTTTGAACTATATCAACAAGTTGGTCCATAATAGAATCATTCTCATTTACTTCTACTTCTAGTGTATCTAGGAATATACCTTTTATGTCCTCTAGCACTATGTTTGTCTTCTTTTCTACTCAGAGATTTTGTTGTGTAGCTCTTTTCTTCCATAGCTCCCCTAGTGTATCCATTTGCTCTACTGTCAAGTTGGATAGATCCCAATTTGGAATCACAACATCTTCTTAAGGATCAATATCATCAGTGTCTGTTTCTTTTCCTTTGTCCTTGGGACTAGGTGAAAGAACAATTTCCTTACCTTTTCTGCTATCATCCTTATCCTTTCCTTCCTCAATTTTCTCCTCAGTATTCAGTTGGAAAAGGTCATTGACATTATTTTCACCAACTGTAGGGTCTGTATGAACTATAGAAACATTCACAATAACTTTCTATGACTCGGTTAGGCTTGGCCTGGTAGTAGGTGGAGCCTGATGCTCGGTTCCTACTATTCCAGATGTAGATCCTGTAGACTTATCCTTTCTCAGAGATAGGATGTTCTGTATAGGTGATTGGGGCAGGGATGCCATCACTTATACTGCTATTTGTTCTGCATTGGATTCTTCAATGGTTTCTACCTCGGGTAAATCTACATCACCAATCTTTATCTTGGGGTCTGTACTCGGGGCCTCTGCCTTATCTTCTTCCTTGATTTCAAAGACTGTCTTCCATATCTTTGTTGTAGCCTGCACAAAATTCTCTATTTTATTGTTTAATACCTGAAAGGTCGTGAAAGTTGGAGTGTGATTGTTCTCATATCTGGTCATGGCCTCCTTAACCTCTTTATTTGTCATAGTAGGCATGACTTGCCTCAAGGTCTGTTCTCTAATATCCTTTTCTGCTCTGACTGCATTGCTCCAAAAAAAAGGATATTGCCTTAAATAGATCTTCAATCATATGACTCTCTAGTTCATATGGATCATACTTCCATCTAGTAATTTTCTCTACAACTGCTTCCTCAATCTACTTCTGTTCATCCTTAGTTCTTGAAGCATATTTCAATGATTTTAGAGAACCCATACCACTGCCTCCTTTCAAATCTTCAATTTTTTGCTGAAAGGTTGGTGGTGGATTCTTGAATATGAATGTATCTTCTTCTTCATCTTCCTTAGGTAATATAAGTTTCCTTCTAGATCTTCTTGTAGTGATGACAAGAGTAGAAATATTTGATTTTTGTTTGGGGGCTACCTCCTTCTTCTTCTTCTTCTTCTTCTTCTTCTTCTTCTTCTTCTTCTTCTTCTTCAGAGGTTCTGCTTCTATCTCTTCTTCTTCCTTTTCAGGTTCATCATCTTCTATCTTAACTTCATCTTCTTTACTTTCAGTGATAGAAGGAGGAGAGTCTGAAGTCTTTCCATATTTCTTTACAAACTGCTCTAACCTCTTCTTTCCTCTTTTCAAGATCTTAGGAATCTCAATTTCCAATGAAATTCTACTCTTGGCTTCTTCATAGGTACCAAAGTATGGTGCTTTGGGATCAACAGGCTCATTCACAAGAGCCTCAATGATATTTTTGGTCTCATCTATGTTAACCTCATATGCAAGAGGTTTCACCCATGCAACCCTAGGTTTGACTGCCTAAATGTATACTTTATCACAGTCAACTAGGAAGCAAACATCATCTTTGTAGTCTTTTACCAATCATTTAGGAATTCTATATCTATTTTGCATCTTTTGTCTGAATTCCTCAAAATATGCATCCATGATGCTCTCAAAATTGTCTCCTAATTCTGCTATGAAATCATTTATTTGATAAACTATGGGTCTATCCTTCTTCCAAACAACTGTACCTTTGGAGGGGAAATACTTCTGAATATAAAAGAATATGGAGACCAGAAGTGAACCAAAATTACATGGATTGGTCTTTGATGCCCGGATGCTTTCCATGCTCTTGCTCAATTGGATGAGCTGCAACTCAGCAAGGTCGAATGACAGGTTGTTCTTGACTACTTTGTATGCCAAGTCCACAGCCTCACATGGTACGTTGTTTGGTCGGCTAGAACTGTAGATTTTGTGAGCAATTACATGAATTCCAAACTTCAATTCCATGTTTGTAACTCCATTTAGTCACATACCTTTGTCGTCCCACTCGACAAGAGTCTTCTTTGCTAGGTCATCCCGAGGTAGGGTTTTGGTAGCTTTTGGCTTGTCAAGCATAGGATACCTTGTAACACGGTGTATGATTGTCTTGGTAATCTTCACTGGTTGCTCCAACCATAGCTACATGTCATGAACATGGCTCAGAATGAACCTAATCCACTTAACCTAAAAATTCTGTGGCATATGCATGATATGCGTCAAACCCTTGACTTCAAGGTGTTTATGTTCTGGCTTCAGATTCCCAGCCTCACATAGTTTCTCATATGCTTTATTCATTTCTAATGTACCCAGCTATTGAATTGTGCAATGATAGAAGGCTCAGATGTTGTTGATCAACAATACCTTCAGAGGAATTAGGGAATGAGCTCCCATCGGATCTATTTCCTCTACAATTGCTGGATGAAGCTTAAACTTAGGAGGTTCGCAGACAACATTCCTCACCAACATTTTAGATCCCTTATTAACATTGCTGCTGGATGTAGATGCCATAATGCTCAGAGGTTTGATAAAACTTCACAAATTTAAAGCTTTCAAACACAAATTCGCTCTAAATCGTTTAAGGCACTGAATCAATCTGCAAACTAAAAACTTTGTAAACAATAATACTTCCAATTCATCTTTTATAAGAGATTTTACCGTTGAGTTTTCATTAAATGCTCCGTACATGGTAGTTGGCATAGCTCGGAATGAAGCTTGGTGAAAACTAACTTCTGCATCCTCAAAACCATACAACTCGACTTAACTCGGTTAAGCCTGTGTAACTCGAGTGTTACTGAGATCTTGACTCGGTTAAAACTATAATGTATCCTAGTGCATCAATATGCCTATTTGGACTTGCTAGCATGTCTGGAACTGATGTAGGATGGCTTGTATGAATAGTTCCAGTAGTTTCCTTGCATATTTATTCGGAGATGGTAGATCCACCCAATTCATTGCTTTGGGTGCCATTCGATCCTTCATTGTTTTGATCTAAACTCTTAGGAGATTTCCTTACCCACTGCTGACTCATCTGAGTTATGATTTCAGAAAATTTTTCTTTGCCTTTCCCAAAACTAGTATCCACTTTTTCTTTGTTCATGCAATTCTTGCTTAGATGACCGAGTTGTTTACACACATAGCATCTCTTAGTAGGATTCTTGTTTATGAGGTGAGTCTTTGTACAATTTGCACCAATATGCCAATATTCACCATAGTGAAAACCTCTGCTCCATGTGTTGTAATCCCAACCAAAAATTTCTTTAGCTAGTTGTTCAACATGGTTCCATTTCTTAGTTTTGCACTCGGAATATTTGTGACCTTGTTTGTTATAATTGAAACATTTTCCTTCAAACTTAGGTTTCTCAGTGCATTCACTTGCCCTATGTCCATGTTTGTTGCATTTGTAGCATTTACCATTAAACTTTGATTTTTCATTGCTCTAACACTTATTTGTTGTGTACCTAACTTGCCACAATGATTACAAGTAGGTTTTCTATTCTTTTGAGTTCCTTGCTGTGAGGATTCACCTTGTTCATTATAACCTAATCCAGTCTGTCCATGATGTCTGAGTTGATTTTTCTCTATCAACTGATCCATTTTTACCTGTGAATTCGTCAAACTCTCATTGATTTGGTTTTCAGTATTGAGATCATTCTGCAGTCTTTCATTTTCTATCCTCGGATTGATAACTTCTTGATTTGCATTGTTGAGTTGATTTATCATATCTACTTGATGAAGTGACAAATGATGGATTTCATTTTATTTTTCTTCTAATATTGTACTTAGCAATCTTTTATCTTCTTGTGCCATTTCTTTGTCATTTTCTGCTTGATTCTTTTGTTCCGTAACTTCACATATTCTGAATGAATGAAATTCTTGTTCTCTCTTCAACTTTCTGACTTCTTCATGTGAATTTAGATTCTTTGCAAGTAGGTCTTCAATTTCTGCATCTGCTTCTTCAGAACTTCTTTCTTTGCATAAGTCTTGAATTCTTTCTTCTATGTAACTTTTATTATTCATCTGCACCGCTAAAGCTTTTCTTCTTTGTAGGGAAAGAGAGAGTTTCTCCATGAGTTTTCTGATCTGATCCATGGCCACTTTTAGATCTATCTTTTCATTTTCAATGGCTTTCTCGAGTCTGTATTTTTCCATTGCGTCTGATCTTTTTTTAAGCTATTTAACTTTTGTAAAGAGAACCTTTAGCTCTGATACCAATTGTTGGAAATATAATAAGGCTAGGTGACTGAGGGGGGGGGGGGGNTGACTGAGGGGGGGGGGGAGTGAATCAGAAACCAATAAAACTTAATCTCTTTAATCCTTTATTAGATTATCTAATCTGATTGCATGCATGCATGAAATGAAAAGCAATAAAATATCCACAACACTTGACACAATATTTGGTTACCCAAAAGCCTTCCAAATAGAAAGTAAAACTCGGGTGGGGATGGTACCCACAAGATTTATTATTGCAATATAAATTTAGCCCGTTAAAGCTTAGAATTGACCACTTTTGATGGCCTGTCCTATTAGGACTAATAAGGAATGTTAGGTCCACCTTGTGAAATGATTTATTATAATTCAATTAAGTATGCAACTCTGTTAGGAGATTTTTAAAGGCCTGTTAAGTCCACCTTGTTAGAGGATTTTGTTGATGCACCTGTTAGGACGAAACAATAGATGATATTCTATGCAAATCTAATTTGCTGAATAAGAGCCAATGATATAATACTAATCACCTGAATGTGATAGATGAGTCTTTGTTGTTCTTTATACTGTTGTAGCTTCTTAATCAATCTGCCACTTCATATTCGCACTTATACTTATCTCACATGCCTATTTGTATAAACAAGATACCTTATATTTATACCTTATCCAAATCAAATACTTCTATAAGTTGGCTTCCATAAGATAAATTAATATCAAACAATATAAGCTAAGTCGACCTAAAACTATTACTCGGGTCCAGTAATCCATTCAGGCAATATAGTGGCACTCAGGCATTATGCTGTCACTCAAGTAATATAGTAAACTCTGGCACTCGGGCTACACTATGTACTCGGGTCATATTGACCACTCGGGTAATACTGATTACCATTGTCTTCTTGGTCGACACTATCACTGCTCGGGTTACAAAGTAACTGCTCGGGTTGCACTGCTGGCTCAGTCAACTCTGTGATGATTAAGTGTTTTGGTACTAATTGACAACATGTCTTGCCATAAGGTCATCAAACAGGACCTTTCCTTTCCTTTCCTATTACTGACATTGTATTCCTTAAAACATACTTAAGATTCACCTTTTTCTTGTTATATGTTAGTGATTCAAGTTCTATACGTATTCTATGCAAAACTGCAACTTTCTACATTTTAGACAGACAATGACTAGTAAAGTCCATTCAAATGTATATAGTAGACGGAAGACAATCTATTTTTTCACATTATCTACATTGGTATGAGAATCTCTGTTTGAGTTTTACTTGGTTATACCAAACTTTAGAGTGACTTCCTTTTAATCTTCATCTAACTAATGCTAGAAAAGTATTTGACTTTCACCTACCAATAATTTTTTTTAAAATTTTTGAAAGCAATTTTACCAAATCGGTTCTCCATAAATACATATACCAAGTTGTCTAGAATGTAGAGGCCTACACTCTTATACTTTACAAACATTTACACATATACTTGTGCAAACATACAAGTTTACATATTGAGATTTCATGTAGTTTTTGTGATCCTCTCGTATGTGCCATGTGACTTAGTGATTAGTACAGTGTTTCATCAAATCCATTTTGAAAAATATTGCAATGATAACATTTCATCAAATGCAATTTGACAATCCATTTTGATAAAAATGTGTTTATCAAAATTATGGGATTGATTAAACAAACTTGGATTCTTAAGTAATCAAGAAGGAAGATTATGGTCAAGCTTAGAAGACATACACAATCCTTTGGGTTAGTGGGCAATATGAGTTATATAAAAAATTATTGCTCTATTTTAATAATTTTAGAGTTCTTAGAGTGCTTATCAAGACAAGACAAAACTTTTAAGTGATCCATGAATAAATTTCTATAAAACCTTACAATTGAGTTGATTTGTGATTATCGCTAGTTATTGCATGTTAATGTTAAGATATAGCTACATTAATTCATTCTTCAAAGACCCATGAATATTGTTATAGATATGTGTGCTCTCTTATATTTTCTCAATTAGGAGCCCTAAGATATAGTTTTTCTTATTTCTAGCCCTTACAGATACACAAATATATGAAAGAAATGATAGCTATGATTTCATAAGAATTGGAAAGATCTCTTCCAGACTTTATAATTCTCACGAATATGGTACAGGGCTAGCCTAAGAGATAGTTAGATACTTTTGAATTTGTGAACTAATATGTATATATGTTGGCATTATGATGGATTTTGGAGTTGAGATGCAGTGTATGATGCTTATGAGTTTGTCATTGATGATAAGTCTATTAGATTTGATGAATATGTTATAGATACCAACCGACTTGATGGATACGTAAAGAAAAATAAGCTAAGTGTTGTGATCGGTTAATAGGAAGACAGTAATAGAAAGTATTTTGAGTGGCGATCGATATAGAGAACACAATGGGTGGTGTGATTATTACTAGAGAATTATTTTGGCCAGACAAGTTTAGTTTACCAACCGTGACAGTTAACTCGATATTTTGAGTGAGTTAGTATTTTGGTGATGTGTTTAGTTTGAACTGGGTGAGTTACCGATTGGTTCCCGATGATCAAATGATCAAGGCGGTTGATAAATTTTTAGTGTTTGGTAATAAAATTTTGTATTGTGTTTTGGACCGACATGTTAGGTATGATTGGCGCTGATTTTCATGAGGTTGGTTAATGTTTTGGGCTGACTTGTGGAATGTTTTTCAAGTCTTAACCGACTTAAGAACATTAGTATAAAGGAAAGATAAATCATGTGATTTAGGATTGAATATAGTGTTATTGGTGGTTGCGACCAGAGACAAATGAAAAATATTATGCCAGGGTTCAGAGATTAGATTGGCTCTAACAGGAAAGAAGTTCCATTCCCAGATCAGTCATTTGAGTTCATTGCTCAAGGATAACTCTAATAGGTTAGTAGGTTAAATCCCTTAATAGTGTGGACTTTAACAAGTCTCATTGTATAAATCCTTTAGCAAGGTTACTTTTGAGAAGGAAATCTAAATCATCTAGCGAGATAGATCCTAACAAGTTTGATTGTACATCTAACAAGGTACTAGTCACTCTTAACTGGGTGAGCCCCTAAGAGGGTATTGTAAGCTCCTAACAAGGAAACTCTTTTTATTGCAGTGAAGAGATTGTGGGTTTCATCCCCACCGTGGTTTTCTCCCTCTTACAAGGGTTTCCATGATAAAAATAGCGGTGTTACATGTTATGATTTGTGGATGCTTGAATTTTTTTACTTTTAATTCATAGTTACACTTGCATGTTTGGTTGTATGGAAGTTGTTTAAAAGCATAATCAGATTCTTGGTTGAATTTGTTCATTACTTGTTTGCACGGATTCCCCCCCCTTCTTAGTGCCTCTATATACTAACAATTGGTATCAGAGCCAAGTTCCCTTGAAGAAGCCTAACAAATTGGGAGAGAGCCTTAAGGAAAACATGGAGTTCTATAGAAGGCAACTTGCAGAGGCTGAAGATATGATTGAGAAACTCAAGGATCAGTTGAAGATCTCTAGGGCTAAGAGAAAAGATTTGGTTGATAAATTGAAAGAGAGTCAAGATCTCATGGAACATATATCTGAGCAGAGTGGATTTGATGAATTAGAGGTAGAGGTTTTCATCTTGGAGAATGAGCAGCTAGGTAAGGACAACAAGGACATGCATAAGGTGTGGGACAAGCTGAAGTAAGAAAAGAAGAACATGAAGAGGGAGGTGGAAAACTTCTCAATGAGAATGGGTCAAGAGATATAAGTAAGGAAAGTTGTAGATGAAGCCAAGAAGGTTGTAGAAGATGCTCTCAAAGCTAAAGATGATACCTTAAAAGCTAAGATGGAGGAACTATTCAGATCTGAACAAGAAGTTGTTGTTTTGCATGATCACCTACATGATAAAAATGAAGAAAATGCCAATTCCATAAGAGAAAATGGGAATCTAAGGAAAGAGAATGAAAAGATGAAAGGAGAACTTAAGGCAGCCAATGATCTATTGGACAAGTTCAATAAGAGTTTTGTTAAAATTGATGAACAAATCTCAAGGCAAAGGAGAAATGGTGAGAAACAAGATTTTGGTTGTCTAAATTTGATGTCGGTGAGTCATTTGGTACAAAGGAGAACCATGCAGAAGGAGAGTCAACACTTAAGGTGAACACCAACAAAGCTAGTAAGAGGAATTACAGACCGATATGTTTCAATTTTCACAAGGAAGGTCATACTGCTAATGTATGTAGGTTTAGACCTTTTGGACCTAATAGGCCTAACACACCTATTCCTAGATTTGGAAAATTTTATGGAAGATCTGAAGGTTACAATGCTAGATCTAATATCTTCCATGGTAACTGTTATCATTGCAACAAGTATGGTCATAAGACTAATGAGTGTAGGGATAGAATCAACAATCAAAGGGCATACAAATACAACCGATAGAGACCTAATCAACCAGGTAACTGATTGAATGTTACTTGTTCTATTTGTCACAATTATGGACACACATCAATGAATTGCAAGATGAGAACTGGTAGAGGCAATTCTGGACCATGAAGACAAACATGTATGGTGTGTTACTATTGCAACAAGATTAGACATATTTCTAGATCTTGCAGAGCTAAGAAGAAAAATACTAGAGGTCAACCAGTGAACAAGATTTTTAATGATAAAGGCAAGAAGATTGTAGATGTTGAAGGAATCAGAAAGAAGATGAAGGAAACACAGGTTAAGAAAGGTGAACTCAAATCTTGTGAATTGACATAGAGCTCTAAAAGATCAGGTAATGTGGAGAATCCATCATCGGACTAAGGCAAATCTATTGGCTTACGGGGAGAAAATCAAGTAAGATCTATAACCTATCCCATAAGTTGTGTGTGTAGTAATATTTATCAACATATTTAGATGCCTACTAATGTTATAAAATAATTTGATAAAGAATCTTGTATTACATAAGATTCTATGTGATCGCATAATAGTTTTTTTTATGATATAATGACTTTTTATGCTTTAACCATTTTAACTAGTTAAATGTACTATTTGACGGTTGCAAACTTATTACTTGGAAATGAAATGTTAAAAGGGAAAAAGAAAAGTTCATTTGTCACAATTAATTCTATGAGCTAAGGAAAGAACTTGCGACTGATTCTAAGGCAATTTGAAGTGATTGTAGATTGATAGTTGTGATCTTGTGCTAGAATTGAAGCAGTGTTTGAAGAACCCTTATCGATGTACAAAAGCGATATTTATCTATTTTGCAAATGTTCTATACTTTTTTTTGTGAAGTAAATTATTGTTGGCATTATGGACACTCATGTGTTGGTTTAGATTATAGACGAATTGAGGCCAATATTTAAGTTGCATCCCTTGAAGGCAGTAGATAATGATCTCATAGGCGCTTTGTCTTCGATACCCTAGGGCATGTTTTTGACTGAGGATATAAGGTCATTTGTTCATTGTAAGATTGAGAATCTTATTTCAAATATTATCTTCAATGCATATACCAAACTGTGTAATGAATTTGGTTTGAAAGATGAACACAAGCATTTGGCAGATAAGGGTCTGTCTTATTTAGTTGACCTGCCTGATGATTTTAAACATGATTGGATGAGATATGTGCTAAGTCATGCTCATGATTAGTTCTTATGGTTGGATAGGCCTCTTAAGATTACCAAGGAGATTATTTATGCGATGACATGGCTATGCATGACCAGTGATGTACCTATTCTAAGAATGATTCCTACTGACGAGGTCACTCATCTAACAAAGTTGAAACAAGATCAACGTGTTATGAAAATTAATGACATTATAGATATTGAGGTCAAGTTTTCATCTATGGTGATCAATAACAAAGTATATCAATCAAGTTGATTGAACTGTGTTCTCGATGGTGCTATTCATGTTGCATATTAGATAGTAAAGGAGAATGCACAACACGACCTATGTGAGGTCATGAGAAGTCAGTTCTTTGTGAACACGAAGATAATCAAGAAGGAAATGAAAAAAACTTTCAAGTATGGTTCATTGCTGAAATGTATATTTTTCTACTTGCAAAATCATTTTGATGGTATCAGTAAGATTCAATGGTCGACCGATAAACCTGCACTAGTACAAATTCAGGAATGCATAAGAATGTTAGGAAATAAATTTAATAGTACAATGTGGGTTTGTTTTAAAGATTTACACAAAAAAAAATGCATGAGAGAGAGAGAGGATCCCAACCGATATAGTAGAGAAGTGCAAAGAAGATATATGTTTTGTTATGGATATCGATGCATGCATGATGCAAGCAGTACATCCAAGAACTTCTTGGGATCTACTGATGGGTTATGAGGTAGATAGTGATATTATATCACTTCATAATGATGAGTTACTATTTAAGTTGATTGATGCCAGTACTCTTAGGTTTGGTACCTATGAAGAAAATTATCTAAAATTTCATTCACAACTAAATGCACCTGTGATAGAGAGAAGAGTGAGGAAACAAGTTGATGATTTAGCCAAGAAGAGTGGTATTACAAAGGATACGATGGATAAGGCCAGGAAGAAGTTTGTGACTGAGAAGGTAGGGACCTTTACTACTGCTATAGAAGTAAAAAAGGTAGAGGTTGTATCTTCTACAATTGGTAAGGAAAATGGAAGAGCAACTAGGAGTTCCACAGTGAAAAAGGAAAAGGAAAAGGAAAAAGAGAAGACACCTATGACTGAACATAAAACTTACAAGAGAAAGAAGGGAATATCACATGGCTACAAGGAGTCAAAAGGAAAGAGTAAAAAGAAGGATACAACTGAGGAAGAAGAGCCTCAAACAGATTCTGACAAAGATAGAGCAAGTTGAATTGAGGGCCAGTGACAAAAAATCAAAGATTGTTGACATGACAACCGAGAAATTAGTTTAACCTAAGAATAGGAGAAATTTTACTATTAATAGAATAGCTGAGAACATAAGGGAATATGGAAGTATGGGAGATGCCAACCGATGATTTTAAAAATATGATGATAGAAGATCACATTGTATTCAGTTTGCATAAGTTTTGCATAGGACCTAGTGAACTGCATAAATGAAACCTGAAAACGTTTACAAGAAGATTGATCTGCTAGGTGGAGATATGCTCTAAAATAAGGTAGATAAATGATGGAACAAGAAGTGAGTCTACTTATGCATGAATTGTCTATGGAAGATGTGAAGATCACAATTGAGGCTATTAGACCTGAATTCAGAATAAGAAGTAGAGTATGCAGAATACTCATTGGTGAATCACAAGCAGTTCATGATCAGACTCTTGATATCATGAAGAATATAGTGGAGAAAAAAGATGAATGGGTGGATTATGCTCAAGAGGAGAAAAAAAACAACAGGCTACCATTGAAGAGGTAATAATAGATGAATTTTTCACTACTCATCAAGTGATTAAAGGAATTGTTGATAATACACTTTCTAATACTCCACAACGAGCTCCTACTGTTGAAGTTGAAGATGTGCAAATAAAATAGGAAGCACATAAGGATAAGACTGAAGAGGTGGTGATACCTGTTGAAAATAAGGTAGTTAGATAGATAGGTGATGTTGGAAAGAAAGTTCAAACTTGTGAAGTTGATTTTGCAACACATTCAGTAAAGAGGAAATTGGATCTAAGTGGAAGTTCAAGTTATAAGAAGAAGAGAAAGGCTCTGGATATTTCCGAGGAATAAATTGAAGATGAATTTAGAAATGAGGATGTTGAGGTCATACAAGGACCTATTGATGTTACCAAAATGATTCCTAGTGAATTAATGAGAATATCAGAGATAATAAAGTTGAAAGATAAAAGGGAAAAACTTAGAGCTGAAAAGAAACAAGAACAAGTACTCCAGTCAGCTAGAGACATTCTTGCAGATCTTGTACCTAAAGTTCACTATGATCCTAATGCTACACCGATTTAGCAGATGGATAGTTTGATCAATGCTACCACTGAGAAAGTTACTAGTTTGGAGGAAGCTTCCATGAATAGAGAAAAGATGGATTATGAAAAGAAGAGGACTGATAATTTAATAGAGACTATTGCATTAGATAAAGCGAAACTTACAGTTCATGTGAGCTAGGCGAAGGAAAATTTGAAAGAGGTTGGAAAATTACTTGCTAAAGTTTATGATTTTTCATTATTTACCCAATATTTGGAGCTAAAGAGAAATGAATCTCAACATGAGCTTAAGTCTTTAATTGCTAGTTTTGATCCCATTTCACATTCAACAACCACTTATGGATTTTAAGTTAAGGTTGTAAATCACAAGCTGGAGACAATACAAGCAAAAAAAGTTAAGAGGGTCACTACTTTCCTAGAGTTACAGACTTATTTAATTCCTATAGGTTATGTAATGCAACAAAATGTTAAAGATTATGAGGTAACACTTGGGTTACTCGACATGCGTACACTTGAATCTATGGAGGATTTAGCTTCTATATTACATGGATAGATTCATTCCATGGAACACTTGCAAAAGTCATGGGAGCGTTCTTTGGAGACATCCAAATCCAATTTTAGATATGTTTTTGACAGACTGTGATCGGTAAGATGATTTCATTTCTGAAGTTCATGTATGTACCTTTGTCATTGATGTCAAAGGGGGATTGACCATTGCAGTGAAAATAAACTTAAGGGTCTAGTTTAGTTATCAAAGGGGGAGTAATGTATGCTTTTGGTGCATCAGTAAGAGGAACATTTTTGAGGAGATAATTATTTTCACTATGTCTTTCCATCAATGCCAAATGGGGATATTGTTGGCATTATGATGGATTTTAGAGTTGAGATGCAGTGTTTGATGCTTATGAGTTTGTCATTGATGGAAACTCTATCGGATTTGATGAATAGGTTACAGATACTGATTGACTAGATGGATATGTAAAGAAAAATAAGCTAAGTGTTATGATTGGTTAACAAGAAGATAGTAACAAAAAGAATTTTGAGTGGCGATTGAGATAGCGAGAAAATTGTGTGGTGCGATCGTTACTAGAGAATTATTTTGGTCAGAAAAGTTTAGTTTATCAACCATGACAGTTAACTCAATGTTTTGAGTGAGTTGGTATTTTGGTGATGTGTTTAGTTTGAACTGGTTCAGTAACCAATTGGTTCCTGATGATCAGATGATCGAGGGGGTTGATTATTTTTCAGTGTTTGGTAATAAAATTTTGTATTACGTTTTGGGCCAACATGTTAGGTATGATCAACACTGATTTTCATGAGGTTGGTCAATGTTTTAGGCTGACTTGTGGATTTCTTTTCAAGTCTTAACCGACTTAAGAACAAAAGTATAAAGGAAAGCTAAATCGTGTGATTTAGGGTTGAAGATCATGTTATTTCTGGTTGTGATCAAAGATAGAGGCACCACATTGTGCCAGGGTTCATATATTGGATTGGATCTGACAGGCAAGCTGTGTCATTCCCAGATCAGTCATTTGAGTTCATTTCTAAAGGGTAACTCTAATAGGTTAGCAGGTTAAATCCCTTAATAGGGTGGAATTTAATAGGTCTCATTGTATAAATCCTTTAACAGGGTGACTAATGAGAAGGAGTTCTAAATCCTCTAGCGAGGTAGATCCTTATAGGTTTGATTGTACTTCTAACAAGGTACTAGTCACTCTTAATCGGGTGAGCCCCTAATAGGGTATTGTCAGGTCCTAACATGGCATCTCTTTTTACCGTAGTGAAGATATTGTGGGTGTCATCCCCACCATGGTTTTCTCCTTCTTACAAGGTTTACATGATAAAAATAGTGGTGTTATGTGTTATGCTTTTTGGATGCTTGAATTGTTTTACTTTTATTGCATAATTACACTTGCATGTTTGGTTGTATGGAAGTTGTTTAAAAGTAATATCAGATTCTTGGTTGAATTGTTTCATTAAGAAAATTATGATTGCATTATAGTCACGGGAGCCTCACTTAGTGAACCTAAATCATAGAACGCATGTTCATTACATACTAAAGAATCCCCTTATTTTTAAAAAAGATTGCCCCAAACTCCTTTTTTGTCAGCCCCCCTGCAATACCCCTGCAATACCCCCCACACTTGTTTTCCTATATAAACCCCCACCCCCACCCAAAAAAAACCCTCTCTCACCTAT
Source organism: Thuja plicata (assembly GCA_018584345.1). Classification (NCBI taxonomy): domain Eukaryota; kingdom Viridiplantae; phylum Streptophyta; class Pinopsida; order Cupressales; family Cupressaceae; genus Thuja; species Thuja plicata. The sequence continues at coordinate 605,793 of MU223245.1, forward strand.
TTAGGCAATATATTTCCCCTTTTTTTTGCCCATTTAAACCCCACAATATGAACTCATGTGGCATTGTATTGCCTCTTTAGTGAAGACCCCATGATTATAGTGTCTTCTTATTTTAGTTATCACCACTATGTTTTCCATATGATTGAGATGGAATAATTTTCTATGAAATAGTATCATATAACAAGAATTCTTGTTGATGTTTCTTCAATACACATCTTGTGTACACCATATGTATTATGAGATGATTTATTTATATGCTTTCCTCTCAGAGTACTTATTGCTTGAGAGAGAGTTCAATTTTATGAAATGATGTCATTACATTAGTGTTTGAAAATAGCTATATCGTATTGCACCAATTCCATTACTCTTGTTAGATTCCTCGCGCTGGGTTGGGTAATCTTTCGTGTCATGAAAGATTATGGGGAAGTGTAATTATTTTTTGGTCGGGTGGAAACACACTTTGAACATATTCTTGCCCTTATTGTGTTGAGTGAAATAAGTGTCAGGAGTTCTTGTTAGGATCGTCTTCTTTTGGTAATTTTTGACTTCAATGTTTGACCTAGTGGTCTAAGGTAAAGCTATATGCATACTTATGTTAGCCTCGTTATAGGCTCCTATACTATTCTTTATGTCGAATGTGATTCAAAGTATCTTGTTTGGTCTAATTTTTACTTGGCATATATATTGAAGTATTCGACAAGTTGGTTAATCCTCTTCACAATTTTTTAACTATTGTATTTGATAGGTTAGTCAAAATTGTTATTGATTATGATGCAGTATCTCTTGTATATGATAACTATATATTATTGATCTAATTTAAATGCATATTTATTTTTGACTTGTGTTGTTATGTGACTTTGTAACTTTTTTCAGAATTCCAATCCTATGTGGCATGCTAGACCTTACATATGGTATCAAAGCTTTGGGTTCTACTTTAGGGCCTTGAGTTCACTATACTTAGTTGCAACTTTTAATCGCACAAACCTCGAGTCTAATAGTTCTTAGTATATATATGTGAGTGCTATTTCTATGAGTTGATTGGTGAGTTATGTGGACCGGTTCAAATAGTGGGGAAGAGAGTCTCATAGTTATAGTTACTCCTATTAGGAATGGTAAAAATGCCTCTTGCATAGTTATAGAAGTGAAAATAATCACTCTCAAGACATTACCTCTTATGTGAATGTGAGACTCCTTGGTTTTCCTTGCTTGATCTCTAAGCTGTGAAAGATAGAGATATTATTGAAGTGCTTGGTTACCTATGTACCTTAGATTGGTGTGATTGTGTTTTTGCCTAAAATCGCATAATTATAGAATATGTTGGAAATGAAAAGAATATTGTGTAAGTGATGTATTTAAATTCAAATGACTATATTTTTGCATGTGTGCAACAAGAAAGAAGGTAAATCTCAATGATTAATTGCTGATTGTTTTTCACACTAAGGATATGAGTGTCTACCAAAAATTAAGACCAGGCTCGTGATTAATGATGAATGAAAAATATGTATGATATTGTGCAATTGATGCATTTAGCATGTGTGATGGAAAGAAAAAAGAAAATGAAATGATGAGATAGATCATTTAAGAAAAGGATTATGATACTATAGATCTTCATAAGTTTCTTTGGAAAAAAACTTAGCATGTTATGTATGAAAATAAAACTCATGAGATTTTTTACAAATGTGTTTCCATGTTTTCATCTTTCATATTAGGTTGTAATGAGATTATGAAAGGAAAATGATAGACTTATCAAGGTTATGGTGCATGAACAAGTGATTATTTTAATTGCATAGTGATGAAGTCATCGAGACAAATGTTCGCTAGGTGTTTGGTCATCTTTTTTAGCGCACCTTGGACGCAAGGTGTCGTGTAGCTTCTACTCCCTTAATATGGCTAATGTTATTCACTTTGTATAGGTGATTTTTTTATTTGTCTATGTTTTTAAGTTTTGATGAAATTTGGAAGTGTTGTAAAGGCTAGATTTGTAATTTTACATTTTCTTTAGATTAACCAACCACCTATTTTCTGTGTATCTATTAAATGTGATTTATGTTCACACTTATTTTTATTGATTTTGCACACATCTTTGGTGATTTCAAATTGAAAATTTTGAAAATTGATTTCAAGATTTCTTCTATGATCTATGTTGCTAGTCTTGTGATGTGATGTGATATTCTCTATCATGTTCAATGTGGAATATTGATAGAATGTGTAAGGGAGTAGATTGTGGAGAACATATGATTATTATTTGTGTTTTCATATCATAATTTGAATATGTTTTAAATCTTATAAAACACTCAACATGGACTAGCATGAATATTGTTTTTGATATCATATATGTAGATATACGTGGCATGAAGTAATTAATATTGAGTAATATGCATGTGATGTGAATGATTGATGTTATGACAAGCATTGTGTGAATAGTTATGAGATGAAAAAATGTTCTATGTAATTATTATTAAATGAGATGTGTATATGTTAAATTAGAAAACAATATGGGTAGATATCCAAATTGAAAATGAAGATGCAAGAATAATTACATTATGAAATCCATTTATGTTATTTTATTATCGAGAGGAAAGAACAAGGCATATATATGGAAATTTATGCATTAAAGGAACATGATATTATTAATACATGATTTATTAAGCACAAGACATTACATGAAAATTATATATATGGAATAATACTTTATTTCTTGGAAAGGAAATAAAATGTTATGCATGTGTTTTCATCCCTTTATGAGTTATGTATGTGTAATTGGAAAGCTTACCTTTCGCGGAGGGTGCCAAATAAGGAAAAGTCAATTATGGACAACATAGAAGGTGATCCTCTTTCTCAGGTTCACTATTATATTATAAGATTTGGCCAAAGTGAATGGTTTATAGGAAGATATAAACAAATCCTAGCAAGAACTATTGAAATAATAATTCTCTAGTAATAAATCTATGGCATACCCTGATTGTTAGGCATTGCATATTCATGGTACATAATGCATACAGGTACATCAGGGTGCACTGAGCTACCCCCTACATTTTTCTTTCTAGGTTGTTAGGCATTGCAAGGTTGATAAATTTACAAGTAGAATCCCAACAGAATATAAGGCTTTATGGTTGGTTCAAAAGGTGCCTCAATCATGTTTTTTGTCTTACGATTCACAGAATGCCCTTTAGGATTAACGACGATAAAAGATGGCCTCATTAATTATATTTTATTATTTACCTACCATTGATGAATACATGGCAAGAAGGCCATAGATGTGTCACAATATATCACATCTTGTGCTAATGCCTGAATTAAGCATGTGTGTTTAGATGAAATTATGAATGTTCACTTATGTTAAAGATGCAACTTTGGTTTGATTCACTTGATGTAGTAATTTGGATAAACATTTATGATAAATTAAGTTAATAATTATCTTTTAAACATTATTGTGACAAGATGGGCATGATGGCCTAAGTCACATGAATAGAAAAAGTGGATCCACTAACCTTTGTAGGTGATTTGTGAGCATGCGTGGATGATCTAGTATTAACTTAGTGAGTACCACATGTTAGATGATATGTATGAATGGTTTATTTACTTATTATGCAGTTGTGATCCAAAGTAAATTTTAGTTGAAATTTTGTAATCTAAAAATGATTATGTTGTCTCTTGAATATTGAACATTGAAACATTTCCTCCATGAGGTATTGATATTGTGAATGAGCTAAAAAAACATTGTGAGCATGTGTGTGTAAGAGCATGACATGGATGTCGATAAGAAGGACCCAACGACATATTCAATACATTGTCATGCCAAGGTATGGTAAGAAAAAGGTATGTGTGTGCATTAATATAATTTTTGAGATATTATGCATAATTATTTCTACTTGTTAAAAGCAACGAGATAGAGGAATCTTATTTAAAAAAAAATTGGGGAAAGTTTGACCTTGATTTTGATTATGCTAATACCATGAACTGATATTTTGGTGTTGTTCCTAAGAAATACAACAAATAGAATGACATATCACAAGAAATGGAATATTGTTGGAGAGAGGTAGCCTAACCTTGTAAAACTGAAAGGTAGTAATGAGATTCACACATTCACATAGAAATTGTTCTTGAAATGATTAATTGATTATTTGTTTTATCTTAAGTGTGCATACTGCAAATGTTTGTTTACACTATCTCTGAGGAAGTTAAATTTGAAAAATGTACAAGTTAATTTTTTTGAAATGTTTACAGAAATGAAATCTAGATTATCTTAAAAAAATACTAACCATGCTAGGTGAGAAACTTCGTATGAATTATCCTAGATAATTTTTGCATCTTTGCATTGTCCTCAATGGTTATTAATAAATGAAATTTTTTATCACGTGTAGCATACATCTTATTGATCTTGTTGGTATAATTTTATGTTCCAATTACTGCATTGAGAGGATGCAATATCTAAGGGGAAAAGGATGTCATAACCATAAATTATCCATATTTAATTTAATTGATTATTTTATTTTATTTAATAATTTTAAATACTAATTACTCTAACTGAATAAATTAATATTAATATATTAATATAATTTTGTTTATGAAGAAATGATTTCAGTAGTATTATTTTGAAAATGAAGGATTTTTATTTTCATAAAGACGTTGCTTATGACATGATAGTGGATAGGCCCAATTAAATGATTTAGTTAGGTTGTAATTCATTAAATAAAAAATGTTCAACTGATCATTAAATAAATTCTAACATCCTATTCCACTTATTCTCCAATTGTAATTCCTTCTCCTAGTTAGTTGTCACTATCTCTTGACCTTAACTAAAGGTAGTGGAATCAAAGAGTGGGATGAGATTATGAATATGTGCTAGCAGCTTAAACTGGGAACTGAGAATAAAATTATTTATTATTATTATTATTGTGATACACATCTTTAAAAAAAAATTGTTTCTTGAAAAAAAGGGTTGCAAATCAAAAGAAGGGAAGGAAGCATACAAGAAGGGGGGTTCAGTGGTTATTGAACATAAAGGGGGAAAATTCTATGGGGATATTCAAAAAATACATAGTAGAAAATGACATAGATGATCAAGATCCAAAGGAGACTGGGGAAAGAAAATTTTGCTTGATGTCTAGTTCTTCATTTTCTCAAGCTTGTCTTACTCTTAGTGTATCAATTTTGGAGTCTTGTGTGAAGAAAGATTTATTTTAAATTGCTTAAGCAACTTGTGCTATACACGCTCTTTGTACTAGTATGTTAAAACTCATTTAATGTGGGAAGAACCAATTTACATTACTGACATTGTATTCCTTAAAACATACTTAAGACTCAACTCTTTCTTGTTAGATGTTAGTGATTCAAGTTCTATAAATATTCTATGATTAAGATTTTCTTGTTAGATGTTAGTGATTCAAGTTCTATATACTATGAGATCAGAGGGAGATTCTATTGATAACATGTAACTGATTGAATGTTTGAAGATGTTAAGTTGATGATCATGCAAGGCATTAAATCAGTTAATGCATTGCATTTCCATTGATGTCAACTTGATATAATCTATATGGTCATGTACATACTGCCAAAGACTTCAAAGAACCGATGAATCAAAGGCTATGCTATCAGTAATGCATATAAGTCAAGTATTCACAAAGTGACTATACACACCAACGGAGTGCACACTGACGATCAGAGTAAAAGAGAAAAGTCACAGTGTTACACGATGAGCAAATGCACATCATTACCAATGAGCAGAGTCATAGTGTTTCCCAATGAGCAAAAGCACAGTGTAACCCGACATATATAATTACAGTGTTGCCCAACGGATAAGACAAGGATGGAGACCTCGATGACAACTGAAGTCACACCAATGAAACAGTCAGTTATCACCGATGACTAACTGAAGTGTTGACCGACAATACATAGAGTTCAGAAAATGACAAAATGCTTAGCTGTCAAGAGCTAAAAATAGACTTAACTAATAATTATCATTGTTTTAACCATCAAGATAAAGCCGAAGATAAGTAATTTATTTAAAGCTTATTTGTCCAGTTGGCAAGAAGATCTCAACGAGATAAAACTAGATTTTTTCTTTAAATCTAAGTGGAAAGAATTGTGGATCACACCAAGATTAAGAAAGCCAAGAAACAATGAAATCATGTCTATTTAAGAGACAACCTAATTCATTATGAATTTAGGGGGAAGAAGAGACAAAGGATAAAAGAGGAAAGATGCTAAAGAGATTTTGAAGGAGAAGAAAGTCTTCATTCAGTCCTGATCAACAAGCTGAGGAAAGAGCTAGATTTTGCAAACACCAACGAATAGTGAAACAACATCATAGAGAAAAATAGTGTGGAGCAAAGGTATTGAATTGATTATAATGATCAGAGAGGTAATGCACTTACAATAGATCTGAAAATCTGCAATTCAAGTTGTATGTGCGAACATATCACTTTACTGTTTCAGTTTAACCATTGAAGCATCAAGTCTGTTAACCGAGTAGGACTTAACAATCTTCTATAATTGAGATACATCCCAAGGAGTATCAAAAAGTTTGATCATACAAAGTAGCATTGGATATTCCTGATACCTATTGACAGACCAAGTGAGTGTTTGATTAAGGATGATATCATTAGATGCCAGATACTAAGTGACAAACTATCTTTCTAAATCCTCTAACAAGGTCACACCTAATAGTGTGTTTGTAACCTTTAACAGGGTTGTCTCTTAACCGAGCTCACTTCAGAAGAGTGAAAATTTGGGGTACCGGTCCCAGTGGTTTTTCTCTTAATAGGGTTTCCACATTAAAAATCCATGTGTTATGTGTGTATGATTTATTTCTTTATTGTTTTGCATTTCACATGGTTAACTCTGGATTGATCGGTATACACTATTTACTATGTTTTGGTAAATAGAAAGTTTGCTTATCAGTAAACATACAGAAGAAGGTTTTACAAAGCATTCTGACAAGTAGTAATTTGATATAAGTATTTCAAGGCATTCATCTTGTAGGACAGAAGATAACTAGAGGCATAATGCGTGGTTATAAGTTTTAAAGGTTGATTTAAGGATTAATATTTTTGAGGCCACTGATTCCCCCCCTCTTAGTTATTACTAAAAATTGGTATCAGAGCTTGTGTGCTTAGAAGGAAGGTTTCAAGACCTAAGCTAAAGATCACAAGATGAACAGACGAGATGTACACAAGTTGAACAAAGACAACTTTGCTTCATGACAGAGTAGAATAAGACTCCACTTATCAGGTATTGGAAATGATGTTAATCAATACTTAGATAATGAATATGTGTTTCCCATAGGTGCACCCATAGTTGAACAAATGAGAGAGAAGCATGAGAACAACTGCATGATGATAGAACTTGCTTCCTCACTCTTCGATGTTGAATTTGAAGATGTCAAAACGTGTAAAATTGCAAAGCAGATGTGAGATAAATTGATGCTTGTACATGGTGGTGATAAGAATGTTCTGAGAGCCAAGGCAGAAAGCCTTAGAGGAAAGTTTGATGATCTCAAAATGAAAGAAGGTGAAAACATCACAGTGTACAACACAAGAATCAAAGAGGTAGGCAATGCTATCCGAGGAGTTGGAGGTGTACTAGAAGAAGATACAGTGGTAAGTAAAATTCTAAGAACCCTACTGCCTACTTATCCTATTAGAGTATCTTCCATACAAGAAATGAGAGTAGTAGAAAATAACAATGTTACTCTAGATAGTTTGATTGGAAGACTGATTTCATTTGAGATGAATAACTTTGATAATAGTGTCTTACCTAACATAGAGTCTGCATTCAAAACTTCTATGAGAATAAGTAAATCAATTCATAAACACACTATGAGAAAAGATAGTGATAGTGAAAGTGAAGAAGAGGATCTTGATGAAATTGAAGCACTTATGACAAGAAGAATACAAAGAGACAAAGGTAAATACAAAGGTAAATTACCACTTATTTGTTTTAATTGTAAAGAGATTGGACACTTTGCTGCAAGATGTCCTAATAGAAGAAAAGATGATAGAAGTAATGACAGATCATTTGAAAATAAGTTTGATAGAGGTGATTACAGAAGCTACCGATAATCAGAAAGAAGAGACACCTGAGACTACAAGGACAAAGGAAAGAAGGCCAGTTACCTAGCTAAATGCAAAGATGAAGATATTGACAGTGAATCTGATGAAGACATTGAGATGGTGTTTGTGGCAGTAACAGATGATTCAAATGATGATGAAGAAAGGTATGTAGAAAATGCACTCATATCTAAAGTTAGTAAAAATGATGTCTGGATCATAGCTAGTGGCTGCACTCACCATATGACCGGTGACAAGAAAAAGTTTAAGACTTTTGAATACTATAATGTGTGGTTATAAGTTTTAAGGGTTGATTTAAGGATTAATTTTTTTGAGGTCACTGATTCCCCCCCCTCTCAGTTATTACTAAAATCTATTGCTTATTCAGAGAATGCAGCTCCTTGACTTCCTTCTTTTGTTACTCTGACCAGAGATGTCTGGCACTCTATTTATGGGAGACGGTTCAGCTCCGTGACCATACCTTGCAACTTCTATTCCCCCAGAAGCTGGTCACCGAGCAACTCATTATGGATTTCTTCTTTTCCTCACCCCCAGATCGGGGTGTGAAGTGGCCCTCATATGCCTCCACCATTGGTCACTCCAGATCTGTGAGACCTCGCAGTGCTTCTACTCATCAGCGAAAGACCACCAACAGATCACGGCAACAAATCCATACCCATATTCTTCCGGTCACTATCCTTCTATGTTTGATTTTTTTCTACTTGGGAAGGACCCCTAGTCCTTTCCCTGGTGGTTCTTTGTTCTCTGCTTCTTCTTGTTTGGTTCCTTGTTCTTTTAGCATGTTCCCCCGATGACTGTTTGGTGGTCTGCTGGTTTCTTGTTTTTTATCTATTTGTTTCATGTCCCATAGACCCTTGATGGTCTTCTATTGGACATTAATAAATTTATCTTATCTTATACATATTCTATGATTTAGCTCTTTCTTGTTAGATGTTAGTGATTCAAGTTCTAAACATATTCTATGCAAAACTGTAACTTTCTACATTTTAGACAACCAAAGACTAGCAAAGTCCATTAAAATGTATATATTAGAAGGAAGACAATCTATGCTTTTGTGTTATCTACATTGGTACGAGAATATCTTTTTGATTTCCACTTGGTTGTACCGAACATATTCGAGTGACTTCCTTTAAATCTTCATGTAAATGATGCTAGCAAATTATTTGATTTTCACTTACCAATAGTTTGTTTTAAAAGCTTTGAAAGTCATTTTAAAAAATTGGTTCTCCATAAATATCATTATGGGCTTGAGGGAATTGAGTTGGTCTTTCTATCTAGATATTATTTTTCTTTTATTTGTCATCCACCAATGTATTTGGTGTATTTTTTACAATCATCACATTCCATGAAATATCATTTCTTTGGTGACATTCTGTCAAAGAGTTTGTGTATTTTTATGCTTCCCCTTATTGTATGTTGAGGTTGTGTCCATTTACATCGTATATGGTGCATGTGTATTTAGCTATACATATACCAAGTTGTTGAGAATGTAGAGGCCTATACTCTTATACTTCAAAAACATTTACACATACTTGTGCAAACATACACTTACATATTGATATTTCATGTAATGTTTGTAATCCACTCATATGTGCCATGCAGTTCAGTGATTAGTACAGTCTTTCATCAAATCTTTCTTGACAAATCTTGCAATGATGACATTTTACTAGACCACATTTCTTTTAGGCAATTTGAATTTTACCAAACAGTTCATAATCCTTTCACATTTTTCATGCACTTCTGCACCTATGCCCTATTCCAAAGATTGTATCATGGCCCAACTAGGAAGTGGTTGTGAAAGGTTATGAAATTCAGCCTTACACCTACAAATGTCATTTGTTTGAAGTTTTCTAAATTTTATTTATTAAGACGATCTTCTGCAAATCTTGGAAGCTGTACATTTCACGAGATTGTATCATCCTAAAAAGTTAGCACCCATAATTGGAGGCTCTAGGACCTATTAGACACAATTTTTGTGATTTTGAGGTCCAAATGTTTGTTATGCTTGATCCCAACAACCAGTATTTCCTCCTCTCGCATTTTATCACATTCCTCGACATCCTAGTAAAACTAGGTAGCTTTATTTTACCTAGGACAAATTGACATGTTGACTTGTCCTAGGTATACAAGTTGATATATTGACTTGTTCCCTAGGGCACAAGTCGGTTCTTGACTTGTCCTTAGAACTTTTAGCCTAGGTTTGGCCCAGGACCTGATGTTGGCGTCTTCCCTTGAGGTCCAGATTTGTGGTCAGCCTTGATCAAAGTTGAATTCTGAAATGAGTATAAAAGAACATCCTCTCCCCTTATTTTGGCATCTATTATTATCAATCTTATCATTGTGCATCCATTATTGCTATCTCTTAGAATTTAATCTTTCCTTGGTTGAAAATATGTAATTAAAGGATAAACCAAGGTATCCTTATTTGTGTTTGTCCTCTAGTCCAAGTAGGATTACATGTCACAATTTTGTAATTCCTTCAATAAGGAAATTAGATATTTCTCCTTAAGAGGAATCTCACATTTGTCACACACACAATATGAATGTGGCATTCATAGAAGATGGGAGTTACATGCAAACTCCTCCACTCATCTCTATTTAAGAGATGCCTCTCACACACTTGTCTAA
>MU223245.1:627610-642134 GCA_018584345.1 Thuja plicata
TTTCCAAATATTGGATTCATTTGTGTATTAACCCTTTGGGGTTGATCAAAATTGGATCTCCTATTTGTGTATTTGAGGGTGAAAGAAATGAGCATCTTATCTTCCCTTAATCACAATCACAATTGCACTATACAATCAACACAAATAACAATTAACAATTCAAACCCTCCTAAACCACAATTCTTTCCATTACATTTTGGTAACATATCATCATCCACCTAATTTTTTTTATGTTACACCAGCGGACCATCCAAGAGTCTCTTAAGAAATCATGAAGTTCATAACTTGGAACATCCGTGGACTAAATGGAGTCCACAAACAAGTAATAATTAGGAATATGATAAGAGACCATAGACTAGACATTTTTTTAATTCAAGAGACAAAAATGAAAAAGGACAAAGTTGCTGGCTTCTCCTTTGGGAAAGGTCTGAAGACTGCTACAACTAACTCGGATGGAGCCTCTGGAGGCCTTCTGGTGCTTTGGAAGGAAAACCTTAACACTCATATCAGTTGGAATGAGGGCAATATCTTACTTATGCATTTCAATAACCCAATAGATCCAGAGGGCTGGGCTATTATGAACATTTATGCGCCTAACACAAAGATATGTAGACTTACCTTCTGGGACAAGATACGAACTCTTTTTACCAAAGTTAAAGAACCGAAAACCATTTTAATGGGGGATTTCAATACTCCCCTTCTGGAATCTAAAAAATTTGGTGGTATGTCACCTGACCTAGAGAGCAAGCAGCAACTTGCTAGTTTGATCAATGACCTAACTCTCTTTGATGTTGATTTAGGTGGAGGAAACTTCACTTGGTCAAATAGACGAACATGATCGGAGTGCATTCATGTTCACCTTGATAGAGCCCTCATTTCTCTGGATTGGATGCAACAGTATCATTTTCACCTTTCTTCCTTGGCAAGATTCGGTTCAGACCACTCGCTGATTTCTCTCAATCTAACTAATCACAATAGGAAAAAGGCTTTCCCCTTCAGATTTGAGAGGATGTGGACAACCCACCCCAACCTCCTCAGTAAGATCAAGGAGTGGTGGTGTATTGATGTGGACGGGACAACAATGTACAGAGTGGCTAAGACGCTAAAGAACATCAAAATGGATATAAGAAAATGGAACAAAAGAGACTTTGGTAATATCTTCCAGACAAAAGACAGGATTAAGTCAGAGATTGCTGAGATCCAAGAAGAGATCCAAATCCATGGTTATGATGATGATAGAATCAGTGCTGAAAAAGCCATTCTGGCCGATCTTCATAACATTGTAATTAAATAGGAGAAGTTCTGGAGGCAAAGGTCTAGATCTGTGTGGTTGAAAGAGGGGGACAAAAACTGCCAATTTTTTCACCTATCCACAATGAAACACAGGACAGCTAATAGAATCAGGGCCATTAAGAAAGGGGATCAGACTTTGGAGGAAGACAAGGAGATTGCAAATGAGGCCATCTGGTACTTCACTCAAATCCTTTCTAAAGAGAAAAACCTCAGCAAGGCTGACCAGGAGGATATTCTTCAATCTCTTCCTAAGGTGGTCTCAGAAAGCCATAATAAGATCATGTTGGCGATCCTGGATCAGGAAGAAATTCACAAAGCTGTTCTTTCTTTACCTGCGGAAAAAGCCCCGTGTCCAGACGGTTTCCCTTCTTTCTTTTCCCAAATGTACTAGGAGGTTATCAAAGAGGACATTGTCAAAGTGGTCCAGGAATTTTTTGGAGCCAAGAGCCTTCTCAAAGAGATCAATGCCACTTTTATTGTCCTCATCCCGAAAATTCCAGGTGCAGATTCTTTTGATTGTTTCAGGCCTATTAGTCTGTGTAAATCTTTTTATAAGATTATGTCAAAATTCCTAACCCTCAGAATTCTTAAAATCCTCCTGGTTCTCATTTCCCCCCAACAATCAGGCTTTGTCCCCAGAAGGCAAAGTTTGGACTCTATTATGGCTGTGCATGAGGTGATTCATTCATTGGAAGAGGGCAATCGGGAAGGATTCCTGCTTAAACTGGACCTTTCCAAGGCTTATGACAGGGATGACTGGTCTTTCCTGAGTAACATCTTGGGGGCTTTTGGTTTCAACAACAAGGTGTTAAAGATTATTTCCTAGTTGGTTTCCACCCCTTCTTTTGCGGTCTTGGTTAACAGCTCTCCCTTAGACTTCTTCAAATCATCTCGGGGGCTCCGGCAGGGGGACCCCCTCTCTCCGATCCTCTTCATCATTTTAGCTGAATGCTTGGGAAGGCTTATTCATGATCATAGGGGCAGGGGGCTAATCAATGGGCTTCAACCCTCTTTAGGCCCTTTCACTTTTACTCACCAGCAATTTGTAGACGATACAATTCTGGGGGGAGTCTTTGGTGAAGGAGGCCAGAGTTGTCAAGAACATTCTCAATTCTTATTCCAATGCAACAAGTTAGCTTATTAACTAGAACAAGAGCTCGGTGTTCTTCATTAACACTCCCATGGACAGACAAAGGAGAATTGCTGACATTCTGGGCTGTGGAATTGGCTCATTTCCAGCCTCTTATTTAGGCCTTCCACTTGGAACCAAACCCCCTAAGGCCTTCTGGGGAGGTCTTATTGATATATTCAATAGGAAACTGGCGGGTTGGAAGGGTATCACCCTGAGTCAGGCTGGGAAAGTAACTTTGGTTCAATCAACACTTCAGAACCTCCCTACTTATGCACTTAGTCTCTTCTCAATCCCCGCTAAGGTGGCAAACTCACTGGAAGCCATCCAAAGAAAGTTCTTATGGGCCGACAAAGATGGAAACAAGAAATACCCATTGGTGGCTTGGGATACTGTATGCAAGCCAAAAAAACATGGAGGCCTGGGAATCAAGAAGCTGAAGCAGTTCAACAAAGCTTTGCAAGCTAAACAGATTTGGAGAATCTTCAACTCTATTGGGGAATGGAGGGACATAATGAAGGATAAATATGCAGCTAACTTAACCTTCAAACAATTCATTAGCAGAGAAATGGATCTGAATGGATCTCACATATGGAATGGAATTCTGAGGACTAAAGGTATAGTTACTATAAAAACTAGATGGAAAGTCGACAATGGTAAGGATGTTAACTTCTGGCATGATGATTGGCTCAGACAGGGCCCTTTATGGCATTTGGAGCCATTCAACAGATGGGCTGAACATTGCATAGAAAGATATGGCAGCAGAGTCAATGACTACAAAATTAACAATGGGTGGGTCAATCTCACATAGGTGTCCCAGGACCTCAAACCCCTTATGGTCTATCTTGGTCACACTCCCCTTTCTATCAATGAAGATGTCATGGTTTGGGGGGATTCCAATGATGGCAACTATATAGTGGCTTCGGGATATGAGACAATGCATCATGTTGACACTATCCCGTCTTGGGCCAAAGCCTGGTTTCCTGGTATCATCCCTAAGGTTAACCTCTTCTTCTGGACTTTGCTTCAAAACCGCATATTGACTCTGGATAACCTTATCAAACGGGGGCATTACATTCCTAATAGATGCATCCTCTGCAAATCTCAAAGTGAAAACGTGGACCACTTATTCATCCACTGTGATTTCACCAGGAAGATATGGCATCATTTCCTGTCTTTTTTTGAGACATCCTAGTGTTTCCCTAATACTACTCTTGATCTTTTTGACCAATGGCATCAGGGGGGACTGGCCATCATCTTTGGTCTTGGGCTTTGCCACACATTTGCTGGGGGTTGTGGAAGGAACGAAACAACAGGATCTTTAGGGAAAAGGTTACCTTGGCTAAGGTTGTAGCCCTTAAAATTGCTAATGCCCTTCTGGAAAACTACACCAATTGTAAAGGTAGCACTTCTAATCACATTAATGGGCCCAATTACACCAATAAAAGGCTAGGATGTAGATGGACTTTACCACCGGAAGGGTGGTTCAAAGCTAATTTCGACGGGGCAGCAAAGGGTAACCCTGGAATGGCAGGGGTGGGTGGCATCATCAGGAACTTGTTGGAGTTGACAAATAACAACCCCACAGCGCCCAAGAATCCTTGCATGCAAACACCTGTCATAGAAAGAGAGAAACAACTATGGAGGCATGTAATCACAGGTCTGAGAAAGAGAAGCCATGAATGAGAAAAACAAACGAGAGAGAAAAAAACTCAATGCAATAATCTATGATCCATTAAGTGAATAAAATAAAATACAAAGAGGGAATCCTTATAAAAGGATACCGAAACCCTAAAGGGGAAAACCCTAAAGAATAATAAGATGCCTAAGTTTAACTTAAGCGTAGAGTATAATAGACTAATAATTAAATAAATTAATTATTAGCTATAATATGACAACTCTAACACCCCCCCTTAAGTGTAACTTAGGGAGAAGCTAAACAGCTAAGGACTAAAAGATCCATCAAAACAAAATGCATGAAAGGAACTATGGGTCCCAGCAACTAGGCCTGATCAGGTACCCAAGTACAAGAAATAAACTAGATGAAGGAAACCAAGCCTCCAATATAGGGAAAGTTCCAAAGAAAGAAACAAGAAAGAGCAAGAAGCATCTCTGAAGCATGAAGCTGTAAACACTGTCAGAAGTAACTGCTGGAACCTCCACTGAAATAGTGCATAACCAGGTAGAGAAGACAAAGTCTGAAGAGCTGATCAATCGAAGAGCTAATAGTGAGTATCTATATAGTAGATGATCCATCTCACTGTAATGCATAGGTGCCTAGCCACTGCATCTGCCTAGTACATAGGAACAAAAAAAAATACGTAGATCACTCAACCGAACCAAGGAAGCAATAGAACCAATAGGTGAACCCCCCCATAATGATGAACAGGGAGAGCAGTGACAGGAACACTGAAATGCAATGCCAGAAACATCTGCAAAAAGAAGAATCAGGAACATCAACAGTGCAACAGAAGTAGAAGCACAGGATAAAGGGCGGTGTCACAGACATAGCATGGGCTAATGTCATGGAAGGTACACTCACTTGACAAAGGTGGATGAGAACAAAAGGAAAAACATCATAATCCTCCCATAGCACTTTATAACTGAGTGCGAGTACAAAAAAACACAAGGTGCTCGAAATCTTAGATATGCAAAAGCAGGCACTTTATCTTAGTGTGTTTATAGAAAAGAAAATGCTACAGAAGAGAAGCATACAATGCTTAGAAGTCAGAAAGAAGAGTGAGCCAGAAGAATAGAAGAAGAGATCCCAAGACCTGTAGAACCCAAGTAATCCACCAAAGTGTGAAAGAGAAAAACTCAGAAGAGAGAGAACCTAGAGTAGAATCTAAAAAAAAGACCCCTATAGCTGAATGACTCACAGAACCAGCTTTCCGATGATATCTGGTTTGCCAAAAATAGAGTTCAGATGAGCAAGATATGGCACTCGGAAGGAAAAAAATAGACATTGTACTTTGACAGAAAAAAACACTATCAAAATGGTAGAACCCAAAACCCCAACCTCTATCATCAGAAATTTCTTGGAAAGAGCTTTCCGACGATATAAGGAAGTCGGAAAAATACCTCCGTATTCTCCATATAGAGCGAAAACAGTGCCAGGAGGTCAGAAAGGCCCCAAAAAAAGAGATTTAAGCCCCTGGGGCTAAAAAAGGGCTAGCCCCTGGGCGCATGGCACACACAGGGGGCTCAAATCGAAGCTCCCTATCGCCCATATGATCGTCGCTAGTGGGAAAAGCCCTCGGGGCTTAAACAAGCCCGCTGGGCGGGTGAGCGGAGCGGCAGGGACCGGGTGGTGGAGGCTGGCGGAGCAGGCCGGCAGAGCGGTGGTCGGGAGGTGGAGGCCGGCGGAGCGGGGACCAGCGGCTGGGAGGCGGCGGGGGGCGGAGGAGCAGGGAGGCGCCCACGGTGCCGGCGAAGGCACAGCCGGCGGTGGTGGTGCGTGGGTGGCGCACCGGCGGAGCGCTGGTGGCGCATTAAAAAAACATAAGCCTGAGTTATTTTTAATGCAAAAAACTATAAAAATTTAATTTTTTTTTGAATTTTTCTCGATTTCCGTGCCCGTAGGGTATTGGAAACCAATTTTTTTTTGCCACAGAACTAAGTTGTCCAAAATGGACAAGTTTTATATGGATTCTGGAATTTTTGGGCGCTCTAAGTGTAACGGTGATGTCTGTTTGAGCCCAAAATGACCAGAAACAAAGGTCGCCCTAAATCCACATAAAAAGCTCCTGAAAAACATAGATCTAAAGAACACGACCAAACCCTCTCAAATAATGAACAGGGGTATGAAGATCTAAAGCTCTGATACCATGTTGGAGTTGACGAAGAACAACCCCACAACTCCCAAGAATCCCTGCATGCAAACACCTGTCACAGAAAGAGAGAAACAACTATGGAGGCATGTAATCACAGGTCTAAGAAAGAGAAGCCATGAATGAGAAAAGAGAATGAGAGAGAAAAAAACTCAATACAATAATCTATGATCCAATAAGTGAATAAAATAAAATACAAAGAGGGAATCCTTACAAAAGGATACCGAAACCCTAAAGGGGAAAACCCTAAAGAATAATAAGATGCCTAAGTTTAACTTAAGCATAGAGTATAATAGACTAATAATTAATAAATTAATTATTAGCTATAATATGACAACTCTAACAGAACTCACATGGAAAAGGCATTGCTGCAATCTCAGCACCCCTGGGATCACAAACCAACCACTATGCAGAGGCTAGTGTGGCACATCACACTCTAAAGCTCGCCAAGGAAATGGGGATCAAGAACTTATGAGTAGAAGGGGATTCAAAGAATATCATAGACTATCTTAATGAAAATACTGGGCCTTCGTGGACAATTGAGAATATAATAAAGGAATGGGCATTAAGAATGAAGAAGTGAAACAACGGTATGGCGGGAACAATTTACCACCGGAAATTGCCAACATCATAGAAAGTGATCGGGTTCCAGACAGGCTCGGAGTAATTAAACGCTAATGATGAAGAGTTATGGAAGACGGAAAAAGAATCCCCGCAGGATGTGCAAATACATGAGATGCGATGGGATAATCAGTTTAAGGCCCCGTCGGCACACTTGGAGGCATTTAATCAATTATAGCATTTATGAGGCAAAAAGAAGCCTCTCGAAACTCCAAACCAATTCCATTACGAAATAGAGGGCTCTAAGTGAGAAGTTCACCAGAAACAGAGGTAATAGGGATTTTACAAAAATGGTGGGAGAAAGGCATAGGAGAGAGCCAGAGAAAGAAACAGATAAATGGCGTCGGAGATCAAAGGTATGGGAGATCTTGAAAGAGGGAGAAGTGACCACATACATTGAACACCTTCATGGGTGGAAGCCCTCTGTAACAAAGATGATGGTAAATAGCTGGAGAGAAGGGAAGGTGAAAATTGACAGGATTAATTTCATGGTGACTGAGGAAATAGTTTCGGCGGTGACTGGCATTCCCATCATAGAGAAGAAATTTTATAGGGACAGGAAAATTTCCAAAAAAGCTCTGGCAGAATTCGTTAAAAACAAAGCTAAAAAGCGTGCTTTGGTAAAGAAGGGCACCTTTTACCACCCGAGCTCCATCAAACCTCTGTGGCATTTTTTTTTGAGGGCAATAATCAAATTCATCTCACTGGATACGAGGTTCGACCGCATCAGCTCGCACCATTTCATGCTTCTTAACCACTTCAGGTATGGGGCAAAGGTTTCAATCCCTTTCTTCCTTTATTCATCCATTAATGAAAACATTAATGACTATAAGGAGAAGCACATTAGCAACTCGGCTTTCCATGAGGGTTTATTACTTTTAATTTATGAGTATTTCAAATCTCGCACTTTGGGAAAAGAAATCAAAGGAATGGAGGAAGGTAATTCTGAGGAGGGTTCGGAGGAGGAATACATGCCCTCAGAAACAGAGGATAGCAGAGATATGCACTCAGAGATAGAGGAGGAAGAACCTCTTCAGATGAAGAAAGGGAAGAAGAGAGTTAAACATGAAATAATTAAAGAACACATAGAGATATCTTCGGATAAGGAGTACAATAAAAATGAGGAAGGTATGGAAACGGGGAATGAGAGTTCGGGAGAAGAAAGAGGAATGAAGAAGAAGGGGAAGCAGGACAAAAAGAGAAAGATTACAATCAAGATGTTGACTCAGAATGAGGAGGATAGCTCGGGGAAGAGGGTTACGAGATCAAAAAGATTAAAAGTGGAAACCCAGAAGGAGAAGCTGGCTAGCCAGAAAGAAACACAAGAGGGGAGAGCTGAGGAAGAGGAGAGTCATGGGAAGGAGAAGGAAGAGGATGTCAACAGCCAGAGTTATGCAGAGTATGGAGAAGACCATTACACCTGCAGTATTACAGGTAAAAATAAAAAGGTTGTTTGGAGAAATTTTGACTCGGTCTCCGCTAAAATGGGCATAAAGAGAGAATTGGTAAGGACCTTGGTTAAGGAAAACAAAGAGGGAAGAATTCAGATGGAAGAGCTCATTGATCCTGCTTTGGTATTTTCAGCGACAATGCGAGGGAAGATCCTCAAATGGATGTGCTGAACAATGCAAAAAATAGTGCCATTGACAGCTATAGATCAACGAAATAGACCTACTATGAAATATATGAGCTGAAAAAAAGGATGGACATGATGGAGAAAGAAAGCATAATAAACAACAACAAAAACATAGCGGAGGACAAGGAGCTGGATAGCAGAGTAACTAAACTGAAGCATAGGATTGAAGGTATTGAAGCTTCAATGGTTAAAATTGCTGAGAAAAGTTACAACATACTTAAAGCCTCCAATGATAACATCAAGGTAATCATTGACAAGTTTCAAGAACAAAGGGGAAACAAAGAGGATCGGCCGATGCACAGAGACAAGGATCAACTTCTAGAAGATGAAAATACGAAGGGAACTAGAGAAGAAGCCAAACAGAAGGCAAACCAGGAAGCTGACAAGGAGCTGGCCGAACTTAGAGAAGCTGCTGAAAGAATGACCGAGCTGGAGATACGGGCGGTAGAGATTCTCAAGGATATTGCCTGACTGGCACCCTTGGTTTTTTGTTCCTGGCTTTATTGGATATGCATTCCTGACTTTTTGTTATTTGTGACTATTCTGCTAGAACTGCCTATTTCTTGATGGATGTTTTGTAACGCTTATCTTCTTTTGTTCTCTTTTTATCTGTTGTAGGGTTTCAGGAACCCATCAAAACCTATTTTCCTTAATAAAAAACATTAAGTTAAATTCATTTTTCTTAATCTTGATCATTATATATTCTCTGTTATTCATTTTGTTTAAGTTAATTTGATCATTAATCATGTCTACTCGTATTCCTAAAATCAAACTAAATAGTTCTAATTACCATCAATGGAAAACTCATGTTTTATTTCTCTTTCATTTTAAATATCTACTTGAAGTTACTATAGATGCTTCCATTGAACCAGCTACCTCTACTTCACAAGTAGAAAAAGATGCATGGAAAACAAAAAATGAAGAAGCTCTTGGTTTGATTGGTCTCTCCATCATTCCTGATCTTTATGTTCTAATTGGACATTGCACCAAAGATTATGAAGCATGGGCCATTTTGCAACAGACGTGTGATAGCTCATCCAAATCCTGTAAGATTCAACCCCAGGATAACTTGGAGGACTTAAGGTATAATGATTTTAAAAATATGGATGAATTTTTACTCAAGTTTGATGCAATTAAAACTCAACTAAGTGGTGTTAATGTTAGCTTAAGTGATATTAGATTAATTACTATTATTCTTTAGAAATGTCTTCCTAAAGAGTTTCAACAATTTATCACTAATATTCACTCTCAGTTTGCAATTCCTAGCTTAGCTCCTCATTTAACTTATGATATCTTTCAAAATTTGTTACGTCAAGAGGAGGCTAAATTATGTCAATTTGGTACCATTAAGTCTTTTGAACATGCTTTTGTTTCTAAATCTCAAAATAAAAGTAACAAATCTCATATTTCTAATAATAATTATTCCAATAACAACAATAACTATCGTAACAATAATAATCATAATAATGGTTATTCAAATAACAATAATCATAATAATAATTATTCAAACAACATGTCTAATTCTAGGCCATCATATAATAATAACAATAATTACAATAATCAACAAAATAGAAAACCACATTGTACTTATTGTGGTAAAGATGGTCATCTAACTAATGTTTGTTTTAAAAAGAAAAATGATAAGAAGCCCATCAATAACGATAATCAAAATAACTTCAAATCTCAAGGTAATCAATCTCGTCGTGCTTTTACTGCTTGTTATAAAGCTTCTCATGCCTTAGAATGGATTATTGATAGTGGCGCTTCTCATCATGTTACATCTCATAGAGAAGTATGTGATTCTTTGCAACCTAATACTACTAATGTTCCTATTCAATTAGCTAATGATCATAGTTGTAAAGTTGATGGTTTTGGTGATGTTAATGTTCCAAATGGAAAGTTACACAATGTTATTTATGTTCCTGAATTGAAATCTAATCTTCTTTCAGTTGCTCAATTATGCCAAGATTACAAAGTTGAATTTCATAAGGATATGTGCTATATTATTGATCCTGACACTGATTATGTTGTTGTTAATGCTAAGATGGATCATGATAACTTGTTTAAATTCTATCAGTTTGCCTCTTCAAGGTACTCTTTGAAAGTCGATATTTATTTCAATGTATGGCATGAAAGGCTTGGCCATTTGAATTCTGATTATATTACTTTCATGCAAAAATCTAACATGGTTGAAGGTTTACCTCATATTGTTCCATCTAAAATTACATCCACAGGGTGCATGAGTGGCAAAATGAAAAGGGAGCCATTTCGTCATGGTACTTCATGGAGGGCATCTCATAAGTTACATCTTATTCATAGTGATCTTTTGGGTCCATTGGAGAACATATCCATACAAGGTTCAAAGTATGCTCTAACCTTTGTGGACGATTTTACTAGAAGAATTTGGATTTAGTTTTTGCATACTAAAGATCAAGTACTTGATACATTTTCTGAATTTCATATGTTTGTGGAAAGGCAATCTGGTTCTAAACTTAAAATAGTTAGAACAGATAATGGTACTGAATATGTTAATAATGTTTTTCGTTCTTACTTAAGATCTTTTGGTATAAAACATTAGCTTATTGTTCCTTATACACCACAACAAAATGGTGTGGTGGAAATGAAGCATAGAACTATTGTGGAAATGGCTAGATGTATGTTACATGCTAAAGATATGCATTACAAGTTTTGGGCTGAAGCAATGGCTTGTGCAACTTATATTCTTAATAGAACTCCTACTAAAGCTTTGCAAAATATAGCTCCTGAGGAAGTGTGGTCCGGTAGGAAACCAAATTTACAACACTTGAAATTTTTTGGATCTATTACTTATGTTGACACACCTAAACAAAAAAGGCATAAACTTGATTCTAAATCTTCTTCCCTTTACTTTTGTTGGGTATGATGAATCTACTAAAGGTTATAGAGTTTATGATCCTATTACTAACAAGATTCATATTGCAAGAGATGTTGTTATTGTAGAAAATGAAGTTCATGATTGTTCCAAGGTCAAAGATGATGAATTTAAAGGGGTATTATTGATCTCTTGGAGGACCAACCTCCCATTCTAAACCCTACTCCTAATGCACCTATTTCTATTCCTATTAGTATTAAAAAAGATGATGATGATAATGATGATAATAATGATGATGGTAAGAATATTTCCACTACTCTTAGTGATAATTTTGCTCATGATAGTGATAATGTGTTTCATGATGATAATGATGAATTTATTCCTCATAGTGATGATGAAAATGATGAATTTACTCCTCGTAGTGATATTTCCATTATTTCTAAGAGAAATCCTAAATGGTTTAAAAATTTACTTAATGAAGGTGATGATTACATTACTAGAATGGGTGGACTTAAACCTAGGAGACTTAATTATTGTAACTGTGCTTTAATGTCTTCTCTTATGCATTCTAAAGACCCTCAAACTTTTTCTCAAGCTAAAAATCAACCTCATTGGCAAAGTGCTATGCAAGATGAATATGATAGTTTAATTTCTAATAATACTTGGGATTTAGTTACTTTACCTCATGGCAAAAATCTTATTTCATGTAAATGGTTATATAAAACTAAGTTTAATGCAAATAATGAAATTAGTAAGTTTAAAGCTAGATTAGTAGCAAGAGGTTTCTCTCAAGTTGAAGGAATATATTATAATGAGACCTTTGCTACTGTTGTAAAAATGCCTACTATTAAAGTTGTTCTTGCTTTAGCTATTAAAATGAATTGGCCTATTCACCAAATGGATGTTAAAAGTGCCTTTTTAAATGGTGATTTGCATGAAGAAATCTATATGTCTGAACCTCCTGGTTTTATTAAAGAAGGTAATGAACATCTTGTATGTAAACTAAGGAAATCTATCTATGGTCTAAAACAATCTCCTAAAGAATGGTATTCTTTTATCAATGCTTTCTTTATTTCTCAAGGTTTTTCTAGAAGTAAAAATGATCCTAACTTGTATATCAAGCATAGTGAAGATGAAATTATTATTATCATTCTTTATGTTGATGATTTGATTCTTACTTCAAGTTCTAACCATTTAATTTCTGATATTAAGTCTCAACTTAACCAAAAATTTCAAATGACTGATTTAGGACTTCTTCATTATTTCTTAGGAATGCAAATTTGGCAAACCCCTAAGGGTATTTTTATTTCTCAAAGTAAATATGCTAAAGATCTTCTTGATATATTTCTTATGAATGATGCTAATCATGTATCAATTCCATGTGAATTAGGAACTAAGTTAATGATAGATATGGAAACTCCATTTATAGATGCTACTCCTTATAGACAACTTGTTGGAAGTTTAAATTATCTAACTCTCACTAGACATGATATATCTTTTAGTGTTGGCTTAGTTTCAAGATTTATGTCCAAACCTCAACAAACTCACTTCAAAATTGCTAAACAAATATTAAGACATATTAAAGGTACTCTTGATGTAGGTTTATTTTATGATGCAAATTTTGATTTTGCATTAAAAGGATTTACTGATTCAGATTTAGGTGGATACCCGAATGATGGGAAATCTACTTTTGGGTATTGTTTTTCTCTTGGTTCAGGTGCTATATCTTGGAAGAGTAAAAAAGATCTATCTATTCCACTATGTTCTACTGAAGTTGAATACAAAAGTTGTACCAATGCCTCCAAAGAATCCTTATGGCTTAGAAGAATTCTTGAAGATTTGGGTCTACCTCAACAAGAACCTACACCTTTATATTGTGACAATCAAAGTGCAATAGCCTTGGAAAAGAATCCAGTCTACCATGCAAAGTCAAAGCACATTTGTCTCCACCACCACTTCATTAGAGATAAAATTGAAGAAAAGAAATTATCCCTCATCTATTGCAATTGTGAAGTTCAAGTTGCAGATATTTTGACAAAGCCTCTTTCTAGAGAGAAATTTGAATTTCATTGTAAAAATTTGGGTTTGATACCCCTTGATGTAAATCCCCCAAGTAAAGATTAAAGGGGTGTGTTAGAATTTAATCTTTCATTGGTTGAAAATATGTAATTAAAGGATAAACCAAGGTATCCTTATTTGTGTTTGTTCTCTAGTCCAAGTAGGATGACATGTCACAATTTTGTAATTCCTTTAATGAGGAAATTAGATATTCCTCCTTAAGAGGAACCTCACATTTTTCACACACACAATATGAATGTGGCATTCATAGAAGATGAGAATTACATGCAAACTCCTCCACTCATCTATATTTAAGAGATGCCTCTCACACACTTGTCTAATAATCTTCTCTTCTTTCTCACTTCTCCTCACATTCTCATCTTGCTCTCAATATTGTATTGAACTCATTGCTCTCATTCTTTAGGTCTTGTGCCATAGTCATATTATTCACAAGGGGTTTTTCTTATTTTTCCCCTTTCAAATACTTGTGTTCTTGTCTTGGTTTTTGGAGCATTTTGGTGATCTCTTGGCTTGATTCTTTGTAGCAATTCCTCACTATCTCTGTTGGTGAACTTGGTAAATTTATTTCATGCACTCACACTTGGATTCTTTCATTTGCTCTACTTCTTTTTTATGATTTCTAACACTATCCAAGTGCAAGCATTCAAGCAACCAAGGATTTAGGTTGTTCATTCAAGGATTTGGATTCAATATTTGAAGGCAACCATCCAATTAAGATCTCTAAGTCTTCATTTCTTCAAGATCCATTCAAAAAAATATAATCTTATCTAGTTGATACAAGTTTCTCTCCCGTGATGGCCAAGTAGAGGAATTCACAATCAAGCAAGAAGATTCTTCCATCCATTCTTCTTCTCTCCTGCTCCATGTGGTTATCAAGCATACATGCATTCAAGATCTAGGAATGGAAATCATAGATCTATGTATTTTTTAAGGCATCCTTGATTCTACATCTCATTCCTGTGAGTGTGGTAATGGGTACCTGTTAGATGGACACAAACACTTCAATAGATCATTGTTTTAGAAACATGGGGTTAGTAAAAGCATGAAAAACACATAAAACCCTCTAAAGACGACCTATTGCCTTC
>MU223245.1:651507-678812 GCA_018584345.1 Thuja plicata
AGGAATATAGGATTTAATTATTAAAACAAATAAATTGCTTTTTAATAATTAAGGGACTATAGCCATTTTAATTAAATTAATAGGCTAGGGGAATGGGTTGGATTGCAAGTGATACATTTGATATAGATATTTATTTAATTCCTTCATATTAAATACTATAGCCATGTTTGGTTTAGATTTGATCTGATTGGTCGATATTGAATTGAATTGTATGGCTATAGTAGATAATATAAATCAGTGATAAAAATCACCTAGGACATTAAATTGATTAAAAGAATTATGCCAAACAGTAACAGGGTCGTTTGGACATAACTCAAGGGTATGATCACACTTAGGGAAAATAGGGTCCATAGTTGTGACAGACCAAATTTAGGTGGTTACAATTCCAAGCATATTTCAAAGCATCTTCATGTATTTGAGCATTTTATACATCCATTCATGAGGGTTTCATACAAGGTGAATCAACCATTTACCTTTTTACTTTGCATGTTGCTTTCCTTTATGAAATTTCAAGGTTAATTCCTAAACAAGGGTTTGACCAAGGAAAACCCCTTTCCACAACCTTTCCCCCCATTTTTTGTGTGCAGGAACAAGTTATGGAGTTACGGTATCAAATTTGAGAATTATATGTGTAGACACAAGATCCCAGAAAATTTCATCAGATTTGGCACTCCTAGGAACAAGTCAAATTCTCAACTTGTCCCTGGGTACAAGTCGACTTCTGATTTGTACCTACACATTTTGGCTGAAATTTGTAGAATAGACAATTAATGGTCTCAGTTTCGTAGATCTAGAGTTACAGTTGATTCTGACATTCTGACAAAAATCAAATTCAGATCCAAAGTTCAAAACTCCTCTTCTTATTTCAAGGTGCATTCATTCTTCCCTTTTTCTTGCATTTACTTTCATAGATTAGATTTTCTATTGCTTTATCATATCACATACATATCACTTCCCCTTTAAAGGAAAACTAAATCACCCTTTTGTCTAGATCTTGCATTAGTACCCAGCTTCTTCCTTTGGTTTTGCTAATAAAATTTTACTTAAGGTTTGGGTGTGTATTCCTAATGTATATGTGCCCACAAATTTGGTGAGTGATCTACATCCTAACATTTCTCACCATTTTCCATTATACATTTTGGTGAACCCAATGTATTACATTTCCATTCTGATCTGGTGTCTAGATCTCCTTACGTGCACTATATTTGATCTTAGCTTTATTACGTTGTATGAATCTAGATTTATAGGCTCACAATTATACATTTTGGTGAACCCAAATCATAACATTTATATTCTGATTTTGGTGTTAGATTTTCTTTCTTTGCATTTAGATACCTAGATCTATTTTGTATGCATCATAATCTCCTTGTTTACATCTATATCTACAGGTTCATATCTTTGTATCTAGATCTACATTACATGTTTTTCATTCCCATAGCTACATTCCCTTGTGTATGCTTTACATTACATATTTGAATTTGATTGTTAAATGTGTTATCAATTTGAGTCCAACTTATAGCATTCTGGTTAGGAGAAGTAGAATTATGGGTTTCTTTGATCTCAAGATTTCTTTCTTTACTAGGATTAATATTGATGATACCAACATGCATACTAGTGACATCAACCCTATCATGAGGAATAACGCTTCCCATTCTCCTCATGATGAAGATGAGGCTTTGAGAGTCCCTGCTATGCAAGTCCAAAAAATTTCCAATGAGTTTGAGAATTTTGAACAATGGTTAGGACAAGAAAACCCTAATCCCGAATTCATTTCCGTTGTAGAAGGTTTGAAGAAGCTCATTTATAATGATGAATATGGTATTAATATCTTGCATAGTATTTCTCATCTCATTGATAACAATGTTAAGTATCTTAGGGATTGTGCTCAAGATTTAGGTCTTATTCCACCTACCACTAGTGTTGAGACCTCTCTGCCTATTTCCACTTCAATTCCTAGCATTCTTACTTATGCTCCCCCTATTATAACAATATACACTCAAAATATCAATCCTACACATGTTCCTATCATGAATCCTATTGGTCCTTCCATTCCATCAAGTGTACCACATTTTTCATTACCTTCATCCATCCCCAATTACCAGGTGTCCCCTTTTCATATTCAATTGTTCCATCTATCTCTCATAATTCTCCAAACATTTCAAAAATGCCTCCTTCTGCCATTATTTCTAATGATCCTACAATTCATAGCTTGGCTCAAACCGTGTCTTCTTTGCAACAAAAAATTCCTTCAATGACTCAATCCAAGTTTAACATTCCTACTGGTGACATTGCTAGTCCTTTGTCTTTAGATATTATTCGTGTTGTTATCCCGCAATACATGGAAATTCCTCACCTTGAGACTTATAACAATAAGGGTGATCCTTTGACACATTTCAAAACCTTTCAAACCTTGTGTAGTGATTTCTCTCATGACCATGGCTCATGGCGAAGTTGTTTACTAGAACCTTTCGAGACAAAGCCTTGCAATGGCATTTTTCATTGCCTCCTTATTCTATTAATTCCTTCCAAAAGCTTGCTAATTCCTTCGTTGAAATTTTTTAAAACAACAATGGTCCTACAATTTCTTTAACTGATTTAATGCATTGTAAACAAGATGTGAAAGAAAAGGTGACTAATTTCATTGGTAGATAGAAGCATTTGCATCCTCAGATTTCTTATCTTATGCCTGATATTAATGTGCAATGCATTTTTATTGCTAATTTACAAAAAGACATTAGAGATAAGATTCTACTTTTTGAATTCTCTTCTTTTACTTAATTATGTGTAGTGCTTCATAATTATCAAATTCAAGTGAGTTAGTTTGAGAGCACCACTCCAATGGCTCTTGTTGATAAGAGTGATGTCACATCCAACCATTTCAATAAGTTTTAGAAACCAAAGAAATTCATTAAGCTCAACATATCATCCAACAATATTGATGAACAAGTGGTAGCAACATCCAAAGGTGGGGCTCCTTTGTCCTCTATCTTTAGGCCTTTTCATAATTTTACTCGGTTTTCTGAATCTTTGCATAATGTGATGTTGAAGTTAATAAATGCTAATATTTTTACACTTCCTCCTATCAAACCAATTGATACTTCCAAACCTTTTCCCAAACACTTTGATCACAAATCTTTCTGTCAATACCATCTTCAACCTAGCCATGATACTGAAAAGTATTTTCGGTTGAAATATGTTATCCATGGCTTTGTTTATTCTAACGCTATATCTTTTGAGGGTGTTAGTGATCAAGAATTTTTTTTTGTAGCACCTCCAAACTAGAACCTCCAAATCTATACCAATCCTTTTCCTTCTCATTCAACCAATACCATTGAATCTACCCAACCTTTGTCTTCCTCTTCCGCTTAGCTTATTGACTATGATGATAAAGTTCATGAATCCAATCATGTTATCAACCTCATTGAGAAAACCGAACCTACTCCTAAACCTAAACATGGACCCTAGATTTGTATTACATTTGACCCTACCAAGATAGAAAAAACAACTGATGGTCCCCTCTATATTATGGAGGAGGTTAACGGCCTTCATTCTCATGGTGTCCTTAATGGAATTTTTTTAGTAGATGATTGAAATTTGACTTTAATTTGATCAGTCTGATGTTATGATCCAAACTTGCAATGGTTTCTTTTATCCTTCAAATGGTTCTATCCCATTTCCTATTGCGGTTGGTGGTAAAAATTTAGATGTTACCTTCAGTGTGATCCCAACTTTTGATCAATTTCAAGTCAAACTTGGTCTTCCTTGGCTTACTTCCACAACCTTTTCTCCCATTTTTCTATGTGCGGGAATAGGTTACAAAGTTGTGGTCTCGGATCTGAGAAGTACAGGTGTAGACACATGAACCTAGAAACATTCATCAGATTTGGCATTATTGGGAACAAGTCGATTTCTCGACTTGTCCCTACACTTTTTGCCTCAAATTTGCAGAGTAGACAGTTACAGGTCTCAATTTCCCAGATCCGGAGTTACAACCAATTCTGACATTCTGACAATAGTCAAATTGAGATCCAAAGTTCAAATCTCCTCTTCTTATTTTAAGGCGTGTTTATTCTTCCCTTTTTCTTGCATTTACTTTAATAGATCATATCTTCTATTACTTTCTCATATCACTTCCCCTTTAAAGTAATATCAAATCTCTCTTTTGTCTAGATCTTGCATTAGCACCCTTCATCCTTTGCTTGTGCTAACCAGATTTTACTTAAGGGTTGGATTTGTATTCCTAATGTATATGTGCCCACGAATTTGGTGAGTGATCTACATCCTAGCATTGCTCATCATTTTCCATTATACAGAGATAACATTTATTTGGGACATTTTGTCCAAAACGTACTTTGTTTTTGCTTTCTTACTTTTCATAGCTATCTATTAGAGCATTTCCAACCATAGTATTCATCCTAAACATATTTACCTCTCTCTCTACTTTGGTAGATGTTTGTACATGCCTATACACTGTATCAAAGATGCCATTTGGCACAGTCAAGAAGCTTGCTGGAAGAGAAATTGAGAGTGTTAATGATTCATTAAGACAAGAAAGATGAATATGCCAGAAAGTATACTCATAATGAAATTTTTGGTGTGCACCTAACATTTTTCTTGATTATTTTTTTTTCAGAAATTTATCAAAAGACCTTAAAAGTTAGAACTCAATAACTCGTAACTCATCTCATGTACATGACACTATTAGTAACTAGGAATATTATTAACAACCTAAGAATTGAATTACTTAATAATGTCCAATGAAAAACAATATCTAATGCTAATAAAATCTCTAGGGTACTTGCACCTAAAATTATTAACTCCAATATTAAGAACACTAGGTGAGTAATATAAACAAATTATAAAAATATTTGTATCAAACTTATGGGATTGACTAAACAAACTTGGATTCCTAAGTAATCAAGAAGGGATATTGTGGTCAAGCTTAGAAAACTTATGCATTCCTTTGGGTTAGTGGGCAACATGAGTTATATCAAAAAGTATTTCTCTATTTTAATAATTTTATAGTTCTTTGAGGGCTTATGAAGATAAGACAAAACTCTTAAGTGGGCCATGAAGAAATTTCTATAAAACCTTGTAATTGAGTTGAATTGTGATTATCACTAGTTATTGCATGTTAATGTTAAGATATAGCCACAATAATTCATTCCTCAAAGATTCATGAATATTGTTATAGATATGCATGCTCTCATATAGTTTCTCATTTAGGAACCCTAAGATATAGGTGTTCTTATTTCTAGCTACATATTATAGCTATGAAATGAAAGAAATGATAGATATAATTTAATAATAATTGGAAAGATCTCTTCCAAACTTTATAATTCTCACAAGTATGGTACATGACTAGCTTAAGAGATAGTTGGATACTGTTGCATTTGTGAACTAATGTGTATATATTATTCTTAATCTTAACGATTTTATTTAGGATTGGGAACAAAGGCAACTCAATTATATGATCACTATAGTTGATACCTTTTAAGTGTAGAGGAAAACATACATTATTCATATTGAGCTTCACATTAATTGAGTGTTTATAAGAGCAAAAAAAGCGGTTGTGTACATTGTGAAATTGAGATGTGTTAGGTTGAGAGTAATGAGCTTATTAAGGAGATGTTTAATCTTTTTTCAATCTTATCATATAATTGTAGATAGATATATACCTTTTCATGATGCACATTGCATGTATTGATAATTCTTAACTTCATTAAGAAAAGTATGATTACATTATGATGTCCTCTTGTTTTAGTTATCACTACCATGTTTTCCATGTGTGAGATGGAATTAGTTTCTATGAAATAGTATCATATAGCAAGAATTAATGCTTTTGTTGCTTCAATATGCATCTTGTGTACACCATATGTATTATTAGATGAATTCATGATATGCTTGCCTCTCAAGATACTTATATTTTGAGAGGGTGTTCAATTTTATGAAATTATGTCATTACATTAGTGTTTGAGAGTAGTTATACCATATTGCACTAATTTAATTATTGTTGTTAGATTCACCTTGTTAGACTTCCTCGCGCTGGGCTAGTTAATCTTTTCTGTCATGAAAGAATTCCCGGAAGTTGAGGCAATAAACAAAACAATCCTGAAAATCTTGAAGAAAACTGTCAATGAATCTGGTCGAGACTGGCATTTGCAGCTTAGTCCTGCATTATGGGCATACATAAGAAGTGTGAGAACACCTACAAGAGAAACTCCTTTCTCCTTGGTATATGGATCAGAGGCGGTTCTACCCCTCAAAATTGAAATCCCATCCCTCAGAATATCACTAAAGAATATCATATCAAATGAAGACTACAAAGTTGCTAGACTCAGTGAACTGGAACTGTTAGATGAGAAACACCAAAATGCAATGAATCACTTACAAGGCTATCAAAATTGCCTTAGAATAAATTATCACAAGAAAGTCAGGCCACATACATTTGAGGTAGGAGATCTCGTCCTCATGGAAAATCAAAAGAATCAAGCAGAAAGAGTTAAACCAAACAAGTTTAGCCTAATTGGCTAGGACCATGCATCATTATCAAATCATGTGACAATGGGGCATATCAACTGGAAACTCAAGAAGGAGATAAACTCCCTGGTTATATCAACAACATGCACCTAAAAAGGTTCTATGCCTGACATTTCAAGGCCAAGTAAACATGTCATATATGATCCTAAAAAAAGTATAAAAAATAATAAAAAGTTACCTTGGTGAAAACCTAGCAAACACGCACTTTGGCGACAACAAAAAAAATACAGAAAGAAAAAAAAGTAAAGAGAAACAAAATCACTCTCTCAGTGAAAACCTGACAAACATGCACTATAGGGCAGGTACCTTGGTGAAAACCTAGCAAACAGGCACCAAGTGTTGAGGCCACCTTCGCCATCAATGAACTCCAAAAGATTAAGCTTGTACTCCCTGCTTGCAAGATTGAGTAGCCTGAGCTATTACAAAAGCACAATCCCCTTTCAAACATCACATTTATCCATGTCTTATATTGACTTACCATACAAGGGGGGCCAGTTTAAAATGTCCTGAATAAAAATCTTAAAAAAATTTGAAAAATGTCTTGAAGAAATTAATCATCATAAAAAAAATTTGAATATTGCAAAAAAATCTCTACAAAAACTCATCTATGTCATAAACAAGCAAATGACAATCAAACAATCAATCAAATGTCAAAACTGTGAGCTTCGTGAATCGACACTGGACTCATGTGACTCAACCTATCAATAATCCAATCTGTCATCAATCGAATGAGTCAATCAATCATTAATCAAGCTATCAATTGTCTTAGACACTGGCAGATATACTCGAAACGAGACAGATCAGTCTTATGTGAATCGTCCATTCCTGAAACCAGACACATATGCAATCAAACACCAAAACTGAGCCAATCAAGGAAAAATAAGGTTGTTGACTAGGTCAGACGTGTCAATCTTTTGTCAATTTTATCTTTCACAATTATGTTCTCATGCTCCTCGAGGATACCACTAAGTGGTGAGAGTGACTATGATGGATCATGATCTTTTTTTCTTTGTTTTCTATTTGTGGAGTGTTTCAATTCAATTTTGGGACTATGATGATTCAGGATAAATGTGATAGGAGTTGTCACACATATGGCAGCCACATAGTCCCACAATCTGAGCTAATCCCTAGAAAAAAATAGAACATTCCTTATCTGTTATCTACTTGTTTTTTAGCAGAGATCATAGCGATATCCAGATGGTCAATATCTGGGTGCATTTGAATCTCTTTCTTTTCATAATAAGGCGCAATGATGAATAAAGATTGGAATGTACGACAACGATTTGGTTTCATCAATCTTTCTCTTTTCTTAACTAATCTTCTTCTAACTAACAAATGCCTAAACTCATTTGCATTTCTAATTTTAAGCTTACATTCATTTATTACATAAGAAAAAATAAAAAACATGTGCATATTAGATCATATAATCAATGCATCCATCAATAATAACATCAAAACTAACATAGGAATGGATTCATCATTATCATACAATGATTCAACATTATCAACAAATTAATGCTCATCTGACACATTTTTTATGCTTAATTTGTTGAGGGGGCATATAGTCCACCTACTGTCACTGGGGCAAGCTGGGGAAGGATCACATCTAAAAATTCTTTGACACAACATGATGAATCACATTGTATCAAAGATGGGTAAATGTATTGCATTTAATTACTAATTTTCCTCTATTAATTAATGGTTTCGTAATCACTAATTAATCATCTTTTTCTTCTAAATCTAACCATCTAGTCATTTAATCATTTCTTCAAAATTAATTAAATAATTAATTTTATTTAATTAATAAGCCTTAATTAATTAATCTTTATTAGTTAATTAAATTTAATTTCCTAAATTTTAAATTAAAATATTTAAACTTATTAATTATTCTTCTAATTAATTTAATTTCACTCTTAATTCTATTTTAAATCAAAATAGAATTCAAATATCTCATTTATGAGTATTTTAATTTCTAAAATCAAATAAATAATCAATAAATCTTCTCTCTAGTTCCAAAAAGGGAACTCATGATCAATCTTTGTAAATTGCAT
This sequence comes from Thuja plicata, assembly GCA_018584345.1. Classification (NCBI taxonomy): domain Eukaryota; kingdom Viridiplantae; phylum Streptophyta; class Pinopsida; order Cupressales; family Cupressaceae; genus Thuja; species Thuja plicata. The sequence continues at coordinate 660,099 of MU223245.1, forward strand.
GAATTGCTTCATCTTCTCTCTAGTTCAAAAAGGGAACTCACGTTCAATCTCTGTGATTGCATAAATCATTCCATCTTCTCTCCAGTTCAAAAAGATAACTCACAATCAACTCTTCAGTTGACTAAACCATTCCCTCTTCTCTTCAGTTAAAAGAAGTTTACTGATTTCTTCTTCAGTTCTTATTGATCTCAACCGTCAATTTCAAGTTTCTAGGATCAATCTCATCCGTCCAAATCATTTCCATATTCTATAAAATCAATCCTTCTCAACCATTTGAGAGGATCCAAGATCTCCAACTTTGTGCACAATTACTATGCAAGATTTTCGTATGAAGCATGAAGCAAAATCATTGACATTTTTATCTCATTTTCTCGACACTCCCAAGTCATAAATGTTGTCAACGCCAATACTGAGCACCATCCACACAACATTTCAGAAGGAGTAGAGAAAAGCAATAGAAGCTTCAAGCATTGGGGTTTGCATTTGTTTGTCTTCCTTTATATGATGTTCGTTATTTTAGTGTTAATAGGCTCGTTCTTAGTAGTTATTTGATTGATTGCATTTCGAATCGGTGATACTAACCCTCTTGTTTGAGTGTGCAGACATTTGCCTATATAGTTGTATAGGGGTTTGCCTTGGTCAACCCCTTGCTTTGGTAATCCCACCTCCACGGATAGCTAGTATAACAATGATAAAGTGTGTAGTGCTCATTATAAAGTGTATAACATAATGTTTGGAATGGTATGTACCCGGGTACATAACATTTGGAACGTTATGTACGTGGGTACATAACGTTTAATATGTTATGTACCACTCAATCATGGTCCAAATCAGGACCATGGGTCCTAGGCAATTAGGGGATGTGAGATTACAACAGATAACTAATTTTGAGGTCAGGACAGGACACACAAGACGCAAATGGTAATATAGGGCCTAGGTAGTGAAATGAATATTTAATTAGAGGAAAAATAGAGGAGCACACTTAGAAACAAGGGCTTACCTCGATTTAGAGGCCTTTAGTAAAACTTTAAGAAACATGAGGTTCTCTCCACCTTTAAGAGTTATGCTCTCTATTTTACTAATTAACTTTGCACTTCCCTATGCAATGTGTATCTTCTTCTCAGCATGTCCTTATTCATTTGTCACTTTCAAAATCCTTGTAGTTTCTTCTCCACATCTATAACAAGTACCAATAGAAGGCTTTTTATGACTTTAGAGTATCATCCGAAGTCAAATGGTGATATAGAGGATATGTTTATATTTCATATGTTAGCGTCATAGCTAGTCTTATGTATGCTATGGTTTATACAAGACCATACATTGTACAAAGTAATAGGAAATCTTAGTATGTTTATGTTTAACCCTAGTAGAGAGCATTGGACTTTTGCAAAAAAATGATTTTATGTATCTGTAAGGGGCTCATTATTGTATATTCTATCATGGGATTAATGATGTAGGCAATTTTCTTGATATATAGGGCTTTATTGTTTCAAATTGAGCTAATAAATTAATTAGTATGAGATCCACGAGCAATTATGTTATTAATTTTTTTTGGAGGAGTTGTCAATTGGACAAGTAAGCGAAAACCTCCAATTGTGTTGTCTACTAGAAAAATAGAGTACATGGTTGTGACACATGACTATGTATTATCTTTGAGTGTATACCCATCACAAAGTCTTGAATTATTCAATAATGATCCCTCAGAGATACGACATATCTCTATCACTGTCTAATGACCACAAAAAAAGTATAAATCTTGATCATATATTGTGACGCTCGTTGGACAACAATTCATATTGAGCTTAACTCCAAATCCCAAACTTGTCTCCAAAACCGCAACCTTAACAATATATGCACTCCTCAGATTTCTCAACATCAACAAAGAAAGCAAAACATAAAACATAAGCAAAAATTCCAAAAACACTTCTCATGCAGAACACCATCTCGAAGTAAGAAACTGACTTAAGATGATGGAAATTCCTCCATCCTCCAATGCCACCAACCTCCAAATGTACAAGCGTCTTCTTGTACCTTCAAAGTCTTAAAATGCAAAGAAGAATTCGTATAAAAGAAATGACAATTCATGTTGTCAAATGCAAGAAGTAAATCATTGGAGTCACTCAAGATTTCAAACTCATGGACATGCTTTACAATGACCAAACAATATATAGGAGGCTCTTGAGACACGTATGAGTTCTCGTGATAGCTATTAAAGCTACTGCCAAAGAATACAATTAGGTTCAACAATAGGGCACACAAATTTGCTTGGAGCACATTATCATAGAGAAACATCTCTATCTCACCTACCCAATAGAAATAATGCTTCCCTGAAAATGCAAGAGACAATTGCACACATGATTTCTTCTTGAGAAGCATCTCATAGATGACTAACTTTGCCACCTTCTTGAAAAAGCTATACATTCTACTCACTTTTTTGTCATATTTATTATGATTAGTATCAATTTTTGGGCTCTTCCTCCCTACCACCACAAACCATTCCATCCTTGCATTATCTAAAATCTGCACTTATGTCACCCCTAAATCAAAAAGTACAATATACATACCCTCAATCATTGCTCTCCTTCAATGATTGCTCTCATGCTTTAGCTGATAAGATGTAATAAAATGTCAATGGTAAAAAAATGCTCATAAACCATATGGTCTTGGAAATGCCTCTACAAGTTTGAAATTCCTTCTATATTCTTCCAACAAATCTTGCACTAAATAGTAGATTCTAAGAGAACTTACAACATTTGAATGGCAAGCCACATCTCAAAACATATTCTCCAAGACATGTTTACTAGCAGTGACTCAATTATTTTCTCAACTTCAATACCAGAATGTGGTGGTTTATAGATCCAAAACATATGCATTACGAGAATGATTTCCAAATTCAATGGCCAACGTGCTTACTAGTTTTACGTGATACTACCACAAACATTTCCAATTTTCATTATTCCATTTAAATTACAAAACCTTTGGATATTGTGATGGCCTTTCCTTCAAACTTGGAATCTGATGTATAATCAATCGATCTACTAAATGTAAGACAGGATAATAAATTTGAAACAATCAGAACAAACAACACGCAATCACCTCTGCTTCTCACACTACATAATTGGGTAATTGCTTTCTATGAAATGCAAGGTTACTGTTGCATACAATAGGGTAATCACTAACAATTTAATAGCATTTATGGTTTACGCTAACATGAATATTGGAATCTTCATTTGTTTCTTACAGTAGCAAATCTGAACAACAAACCAATCATCTTCATGCTTCTTCGCTCCCACATCTTGATGCTCTGATACCAAATGATGCAAGAAACAATTATCTCCTAGTTCAAACTCACAAAAAACGCGGAAATAATTCATTAGATTACTTACAACCTTGCTTATAAATTATGAACAGTTTACAAGAAATGCATTCAAATCTACATCTGCATATATGAATCTCTTTCTCTATTTTCTTCAGAGATCCCACTCTGCCCTCGCCATCCTGTAATATTTGCATACTGCAAATCCAACTATTTTCTTTGCCATACCTTTCTCCCCGTTTTTTTTTTCATCGTTGCCTTTTAACCGTCTCATACCGTTCATAACTGCCCCCAAAATAGGTAAACAGGAAAATTTAAATTTCCCTGATGCTCCTGCATCATTCTACTATTCCCACTTTTCATCATGACAACCCTCCAAAAATTCCAGTGACAAAAGTCCCATCATGAATCCCCTGATAGGTACCACATTTTCAATTGCTGTTACCTTTCATATCTTAGATGCACCTCAGGCCTACACCTATCATTGGATATCAGAACTCTCTACTTCATCATAGAGTGCGTCACTTGGCAACTTTGTCTCATGTACCTTTTCTTCACTATAACAACTCATCACCTGGACACTTCATCTGATGCACCTTAGCCTCAGAGCATTCTCCTTGGCCCCATGACTTTGACCTAATCCTATACATCTTAATGGATGAGATATTAAGCCATTTGTAGACCCAATCCTATCTTATTATAAATCATTTGTAGACCAAAAAAACAGATCACCCAATATCATGGACTAAAAAATTTCATTTCTCAATGAATGAGATACTAACCTGCTCCTTGAGTTCAATCCACACATGCTTTCTTGTAGGGCCAGGCATTGTTTTTCAGGGAAATATGGTCATCAACCCATCTCTCTATCATGTAGACAATTGTACCATTGGCCACACTTGCAAGGCCTTCCAGTTATTGTTAGTTGTCGATCAGATAAAAATGAATTACTGTTAGTTGTCGATCAGATAAAAGTGAATTTTTGTTAGCACATAGTCTCACATTTACAAATTTGGGATGCTCAAGTGAATTTAGCAGAAAAATCAGTTTCCTCCTCCGTCCGACTGTTTCGAGTGCTCCATGGGGCATCCCCTAAAATTGTATACGTGGAAGATGATGGTATAAGCCATAGCTCTCTAGCATTGCTTTCATGCAAGTATAAGAGCTCAGTGACACATTTTGGACACTTCGATGAGCCATGGAGAAGTTCCTCACCCATGTGGATAATGAGGATGGCTATGGTGAACACTTGGAGGATACAAAGCACAGGAATACGAAAAAGCAGGGGATTGTTGATGAAACTGCTAGGTAGAATGTGGAAACGTCCTGGTTGGAGTGGAGGAAGGCTATAAAAGATGGAATTCAGGATGAGGAGCAGAAAAAAAAAAGATTAAATAAAATATCCAAACCAGGGTTTCAAATTTAACTTTTTCCATCAACAGGAACACTCAGTAGCAATTGTTATGTAGGAAGTTAGGAACTCCTTTTTGTGAACATGGCGATATTCTCATCATGCCTCTATAATATAATATATTAATATATGTATGCACATTTCTGCATTTTTTTGGTAACAGAATTACAGAAAGAATTGTTCGACAACTTGATTGCATGCTAATGGAAAGCGTGCATTCAAAATGGAACACTCAAAAGCCTGTTATGTCTATTGTTTATTTACCTTTCACAAGGCCTTCTATGGATGCTACAGTGGATGCCACTGACAAGATAAGACAAATGAAACTGAATGCTTGCAAAAGAATCCAATTAACTGTCCAATGTTGGACTTTATTCTGTGCAATGTGCATACTCACTGGAAAGTACACTACCAATGGCCAAAACTTAGCTGCAGCTGCAAGTCCAATAATCTGATTGAAGAGTGGAAACAAAACGGCAATACCAGTCATTGAGATCACAAATGCAGTTCTCCAACACAACCTGAACAGTTTAACATTATATAACCCAAGCAGAGGAATGGCTAGGCCGCATTCATAATTGATGGTTCTATGATTTGGCCACTTATTCAAAAACCAACCTTCAATGAAAGCAAACAGAGGCTGACAAAATACCTGCAAGAACGTAAGATCCTGAGACAATAGAATTTCATGTATCAAGCATCCAACTTCAGGGCTTATAGCTTTTGGAAAATGGTAGTTGATGAAAATTAAGAAAAATAAAGGACTGGAAAATTCTTACTTGGTATGCCCCCACCAGGTGAACCACAATACACATATTAGCAAAGTCAATCAGCCAGTAAGGCTCATAAAAACCAAAACCTGTCAAGATGTTTCCAGGTGCATTATCCCCAAAAGCTGCATAACCAAAGCAACCACAGAGCATATAGAAGAAATTCGTTGTTAATACAGCTATCATGGATGCTTTCTTCATAGTTTTATTTTCTGGAGGCTGTGGCTTTAAAGTGTTCTGCATGATCAAACCATAAATCCACAATTAGCTGCACTGGCGGAGTTGCAGCAAAGCAAATAAAAATGTTTGAGCACACAGATGAACACATTAGTATTTCAGTACCTCAATTTCTATGAGAAGCACAGAGAATGGATATGAAAATGCAATGTCACCAATAGCTTGTAGGACCTTCCAAATTTTCTGTGAGGCTGGCATGCTGATTCCACCAATATTTCCATAAAATTTTCCATTTTCTACAATTTCCAAAAGTTTTGAATCTTACAAGAATTGTAATGTAAAGGAAACCATAATTATGCAGTCTTTGAGGTGCATGAAGAAGGTTAGAGATTACAATGCATTACATAGGATTCCAAATATCTCTAACTTAATTAAATAGGCTGAAACAGAATAGCAGAATCTAGAAACCTTTTTTCATTAAATTGAACGAGAATAGGATACAAGAATACCAACTACTTTTGCAATGCCAAGACCCAGTCCTATTGTCGTGTATGAAATGGACATGATGGCTGCAATTGTTGAAAGGCCCGAAAGCTTATGAAAGCTTGGTATTTGAGATAAGATCACTTGTGTCATTCCAAAAATTATCAGGAAGGGGTGTGCTGAATACTGACATTGATACTCATGTCCATTCTTGTGATAGCAATCTGATTGCCTGATTGCTCTGCAATGGTAGGATCCTATTAAATCCAGTGTAGAAAGCATGCAAACAATAAAAATAGAGTATGTAAAATGAAAAATTCTTAACTTCTGCTGAAAAAGCAACATGACATTCCTGTTCAGATATGGGCAAATAAAACTAATTAATTCAGCAAATAACCAATTCAGACCAGACAATAGGAGAATCCATAGTAAATATGTACAAAATAGGGAAACTGGAGAAAAAACGGAATAGGTTTGAAGATAAGAAGAGCTTCTAGGGTTTCCTTATATGTGTGCAAGAAAATACCGAATCGTAATAATCATACAAAACGATTACCTATCGTTCATCATTTTGCAAGTAGAAAGATATATTATATTCAAATCCGTAGCTGTTAGTCAATAAATAACAAACCCTAAGCTTATATGTGGCGTACTTTCAATGCCGCCAGGTAAGAAAGATTAAAAAATGCAGAGTGATTTTTTTGAAACATCTTGACAAGAGACTGATTAAGCAGAAGACCATTTTAATGGAGGGTTCGGATTTACAGTTTGAATACACAGCTATTGGACAGATTCTGAAATGGCCACTAGTTAAGGGTAAGAACTAGTTTCTGATATTTCATGTGTTTTTGTTGATATGACCGGTCATTGCAGCAGGCTGCGAAAGCATAAGAAATGTTGGTTCCAATCCATTACATTTCTGAGCAACCAGCAGCCTGCACACAAGCTATATACAGACTCTATTAAAAAACTAGACTACAAACCCTCCTTAAGGCCCAAATTACCTCCACCATTTGGAAGGATGAAAATATAGAACCAACCCTTGGATTGTTTTCATCAACAAGCAGAGTGATCCCAATCTGAAGAATTGTGAAAATATCATAATATAATTTACATCACTATTATAGCCTATGTGCAGAGTGTGGGTCGGCTGTGTTGTTGAGGAGGTTTCAGTTGACATTGTGGGAAATCAGTGTTCACAATTTTCAACCACAAAATATTTTTTACAGCCTTGAAAGTGAGCTCTACCTCATACTAATTGAAGCAGTTATTGTATAAGCGATACACGTTCCACACAGGCCCAAATACTGTATTAGTCCACATAGCCATGCTTTCCTGTCACCTACAAAAAAGAACAAAAAAAAAATCTATCATCCCTGATATGATGAATACTTCCCACATATATATACAAACCTAAAATTAGATTGAGAGTATGGCAAGATTGGAAACCCAGAATTGCTTTCACAGCATCTCTGTATGTACAATTCCTGTGTGGTCCGCTGACTGGATCAGGAAACCTATAACAATCTGCTAGCAAAGAAGAGGAATAGTATGTTATGAGAGCAAAACAGATCATGACTGCAGGCCCTGCAATCCATCCCAACTGTGCAAGACTCCATGGCAATGCTAAAACCCCTGCCCCTATCACTAATGTGATGATATGTGCAGTTGCAGTCCACAATGTCCCTGTTCATTTCATTCCCAAAACAAAAAGAAAATGGTTGTTATCTTCCCAATCAAAGCATGTTTACTGAATTTCGATTAACAATAACAAAGACAGTAGAAATAGAATTATATGCAACGCCTGCCTGTGCGAGGAAAATGTTCATCATTTGAAAGATAGTATGTACGGATTTCACTTTCCCCAAGGAGAGGCATCTGTAGCTGTGTCATTTGCTCTCCTTTTCTTTTCCTCTGTGTTAAATGTTTAATCCTCTGTATAAATGGTATGGGGTGAATATTTCTTCTCTATGATGCTTCAACAGTTCTTCCATGAACGATCTTTGAGTGTCATACTTCTATTCCATTGCTTGGTCAAGGCGGGCAAATTCATTTCATGATCAGAATAAGGTACACGTTCAGAGAGTTTAGAAAAAATATTCTTTCGTTTTGTGTTTGTTTTTATTTTATTGATAAATATTTGCTTTTTAGTTGACTAGAACAATTTCGTGTTCTAGTTAGAATTATTTGATGTGATTTTGTCTAGTTTGGGATATTGTTTTTTATTATTTTTGTAATTTTATTGTAAAAAGCAATTGTTAATATTGGTGCAATTTTTTTAAATTAGGATAATATTTATAAGCATAAAATCTATGACATTATTTATGAGCATAAATCTATCAAGCATTCACATTAAAATTGCCTTAGGAACATTATTGGTGTGATTTTGTCTAGTTTGGGTTATTGTTTTCTATTCTTTTAGTAACTTTATCTTAAAAAGCAAATGTTGGTATTAGGTGTAAACTTTCAAATTAGGGCATTATCTATGAGTATAGAATATATCAAGCATTCATTCTTTTAGTAACTTTATCTTAAAAGCAAATGTTGGCATTAGGTGTAAACTTTCAAATTAGGGCATTATCTATGAGTATAGAATATATCAAGCATTCACATCAAAATTGCATTAGAAATATTATTGATGTGATTTTGTCTAGTTTGTGTTAATGTTTTCTATTCTTTAGTAACTTTATCCTAAAAAACAAATGTTGGTATTAGATGTAAAACTTTCAAATTAGGACACTATTTATTAGCATAGAATCTATCAAGCATTCACATCAAAATTGCATTATGAACATTTTAATAGCAGCACAATGCAAGATTTTTTAGAATGACATCTTTGAATCAATATTATATAGGGAAATGTTTCTACTACATTAAGACATTGATCTTTTTTGGTGTGTTGTGGTGTTAGTGGTGAGATGGTGATCTAGTTACTTATAAGGGTTTTTGGTTTCAAGGGCGGAAGAAATTGAGGATGTTTTTTACACAATTTTTTCTTTATATTGTTAAGCTAAAGAGATTGATAATATATATAAAATAATGAACTTTGTTGGATTATTTTTCTCATTTTTTTCTTTTTATTCTTTGCAATATGTATAGTTAACTTGCACAATAGAGGCCTTACTCGCGTCGGTTTTTGGTATCTAAGAAATTTGCAATGACCCAAAGCGGAGTCTAGGTTAATTGGGGAAGGAGGGGCAAGAGAAACACAGGCCCTTGAAGGAACATTGAGGAAGTTTTCAAAAGGTTAGAGTCTTCGTAGGCCAGATTATACTTCGATGAGTTTGAAGAGGAAGAAGAGAACTTAGAGAACATTGTTAGGGTATTTGGCCCTATGGAGAGGCTAATTGAAGCATTAACAAAACAAAGTTGTAAATCAAAGGTGAATATTTTTTATGTTAAAGGTGAGCTTGACCCTAATATTTTTATACTAGATTCAAGAGTTTGAGAAGTACTTTGAGATGGAAGCCATGGATGAAATGACTCAAAAAGAGTGAAGATTGTTGCTTCCAAGTTGAATTTACGTGCAGAGTTCAAGAAAGTGATAGGGAAAAGAAAAAAACCAACTTTGGCCTAAGATGTTGAAATATTTGAGAGCTTGATTCTCACACTCACATCATTGAAGAGATTAGTCAATGTAGACTAATACAAAACATTTTTTAGGCTTCAAATTCAAATAGACTTACAATAAAGAGAAGAACAAGCAACAATTTCATATGTGAATGGTCTAAAATTGATACTCCAAGTCAAGCTTGTATAAGTGAAAGTGTTTACAATGGATAAAACTTATAATTATGTTATAATGGTGAAAGACAAATTGAGTCGAAAAAGAAAATTTCCAAGTAACCAAGAAAGTGGAAGCTTCTCCAAACATGTCAAAGAGAAAGAACCCGAGGGTTATGTGAAGCCTAACTTCCATAGTAGGCGAGGTTTCAGTGGTAGAGGACGTGGGAGAACATATTTCTAAGAAGGGAAGCCTTTGAAGTGTTTTATCTATACTGAGTCTCCTAAAGCTATTGATTGTCCTCAAAACCCAAAAAGGACAATGGTGGCTCAAGACAAAGGACCTTTGATCGAAGAAGTTGAGACCAACTTAGGTGAGAAGCTAACATTGAGAAGAGTCTTAAATTCAGAGATAAAGAAACCCTTGAAGTTTACTGGAAGAGGAACAATGTCTTCCAAATAAAATTATAATGCAATAACATGGTGTATAATGTAATCATAGATGCTAGATGGATTGACTGGCAACCTACATAGTATAGAAATCATGGTTAAGAAATTACAAATTGCTTGGATTCTTAAATCTAATCCCTATAAGATTTCTTGGCTAAAAAAGGATCATAATGCGTTGGTAGATAAATATTGCCATGTTGCATTCAAATTTGGTTATTGTGTACATGAAGTTCTTTATGATGTGGTACTGATAGATGCATGCCATTTATTATTGGGTTGGCCTTGGCAATATTATAAAAAAAGTAATATATCATGGCAAAGAGAATAATTCTGAAGTTGAGCATGGAGACAATAAAACACTCTTGAAATCATGGAAAGTAGAAGAAGTGGAAATGTCAACCCCGTCACTTGTATACGTGAGCTATAAACTATTTTGCAAAGAGAACAAGGAAGACATTTTTATATTTACTATGCGCAAGAGAAGCAAGTGAGCTATAAACTATTTTGCAAAGAGAACAAGGAAGACATTTTTATATTTACTATGTGCAAGAGAAGCAAGTGATCCTAGTAGGGTTCCACCCTTCACCAAAGGCGTTGAAAGAATATTCTAATATCACTCCATCAAAGATGTTAGTTGGGTTCTAACATCGAGAAGTATTACCATCATATGGACTTGGTGCCAATATCAAAGCTCCCAATAAAGTGAAGTATTGATTATCTCCAAAACAAAATGAAGAGATAAAAAGACATATTTGTGAATATTTAGAAAAGGAGTTCATAAGGGAAAGCATGAGTCTTTGTACCACACTAGCTTTAATCTCACCCAAAAAATAAATAAAATAAAGAATGTGTGTTGATTCTAAAGTGATCAATAAAACCACAATAAAGTAACATTGTTAAGAAGTGAAACAAAAAGTGAGCCATCAACTAACTAATGAGCAATACAAAAGTAATTTTGATTTTTATGCAAGGTATGTACAACAAGTTAAAACCAAAGAAAGTGGGGTCATAGAAAATACTTAAGAATATTAATAAAAGTTTCCATTTTTAATTTTCCTGAAGGTCATTAGCAGTCATTTATTTGATGTAGCAAAACTTTATCCTACAACTTTGGTAGTGAATAAGTTTGTGATGATAATGTTTGGAGAGATTGGATTAGTCATTTACCCCAAAAGAAGATGAAACAAATTGAGAAAATAAGGACACTAAGGTTATTATTACAAGATCCTAAAATTATAAATTGTATTTGGTTAAATGGGTTGGTTCACTTAAATCCAACAACACATGAGTCATTGAAGCAGATCTCTTGAAGTTGTCCAATTCAAATTCTTATGAGCATAGAGTTTCAAATAATTTTTTTCGAAAGATTTATGAGAATGGAGTTTCAAAATAAAAAAATTCAAAGATGAGGAAGATAATATACTCTAATATTCTCCAAACTGAATTATCTTAGTCAGTTTCCTATAAAGAAGCATTTCTATTATATTTTGATCAGTCCTTATTTTTGCTTTTGTTTTTGTTACCAGTGTTTCTAGATGTTTTTTTAAACATTTTTTCTCTATTTAATTTTGTATCTCTAAAATGGAGAGAAAAAATATATAAATAAAATTTTGAGCTCTATTGGACTATTTTATCATTCTTTTTTCATCATAAGTTTGTTAGAGCTTACTTGTAGGGCATATATTTTATCTGCATCAAGTAGTTAGTGCACATCTTCAAATTCATAAAATATTTGTACTAAGCAATGGCCATTTTAGTATTCTTTTATCTTAGCATTATACATTGTGAGCATCAATTACAAAATGTTTGACTAAGGCTCGAGGTAATAAAATAATTTAACATGGCCCATTAATGGGTCTTTAGGGGTTCATCGTGTGCATTTTGAAAGGTTAGAGGTGCAATGGTGTATGTCAGATTAGAGATGAGTCAAAGTAAACTTTGATGGGGTATCTAAGGGTAATCTAGGCCCTTCTAGCATTGGGTATGTGGAAAGGGGTATCTAATGGTAACATTCTTGCCCTAAAAACCACAAAGTTTGTAGAAGGAACGAATAATGAGGCTGAAGTATAGGTTGCGCTAATGGGAGTTGAGTTTGTAATGAAACATAGTGTTGATACAACTTCATCTTGAAGGGGATTCATAGGTGATTGTCAGTGTAATTACAAATGAAAAAGATCGGGTATGGAGGATAGATAAAGTGGTTAATATCATTCGGAAGAAGTTGGTATCTTTCAAAAATTACGAAGTGTCCCATATATATATAGGGAAGGTAATGTATTGGAGGACTCCCTATCTAAAATGGTGGTGCCTTTTGTGGACAAATTTGGCTCAATTTTGGTTGAGATTTTGGCATAACCGATAAAAGGTGGCAATGATGATATGACAAGGTGGTGTACTATAGGGGTGATTGGTGTTTATTTCACACAAACACAAACCAGTGCATTGTGAGGATAAATGATGGCAGGGTGATTAAAGAAGGAATGTGGCCTCTCCAATTTTGAGAGTATTTTGGCACTTTCCCATAAAAAGGTTTCTCCGCTCCTGTGGTGTGGTCGAAGGGTAGACATCGAAGGGCAGACAACGTACACAATAGTATGGAGGCCAAGTTCAAATTCAAAGCATTGAAACAACAAATGGTGTTTTGGGGTCCCATTTCAAAGGAGCGGCTCAAGATTGTTTTTGTTTCCAATGACCCTTTCTTCCTGATTATGGCGAGGGCTTTGTTGGGGATTGAATTCATAGCTTCAAAATTTAGATACCGCACCAACACAAACATTTCATCCCTATTTTGTGTGTGGGGTTTGGAATCTGGGTCGAGGGATGAGGTGAAGAGGGTTGTGTAGCATTGTGTACGCCTTGAATGAAGGGTTGGACTTGATGAATTGTTGGCATTTGCAGAACTCGATCGTTGATTTGTCACTGCAAGGAGGAAGCTGGATTGCCATGCCCAGTTTCCCCCTCCATGTCCACCCCTTTCTATTGGAGAGAGCTTTGGAAATAGAATCGAACGACGAGCAGAAGCAAAAAAATTTTGAGCCTACATTGTGGATTTAGTCCATGATTGGGAGATGGTAATTGTTGCGGGTATTCCAATAGAGCGGATGGACAAGAGTCTATTCCAATTTCAACTTGTAGGTGCTTGGACTGAAATGAAGAATCAAAAGATTTGTAGAGGTCGTGGCACTCGTGGACAAGGATGTGGTGGTGGCAAGGATCATAGACGAAGATGTTGGAGCTGAAGAGTGGCGGTTCATCACCCTAGTTTTTGTCTGGTCGACTCATGGTGTTCAGGTTTCTTTATTTATTTTTTTATAATTGTATGTGACAAGAATGGTGTATACGCCTTTAAAAGGGGCGCAAATTTTGTAGGATGCAGCTAAGTTCTAGACATAATGCATCATTGACTAAATTTGAAAAAAATTGTAAACAGCACGGATTTTTGCAAAATTTTCAACATATGTTCTTCATGATCTACATATTTCGCAGTTGAAAACCACAAAAAAATTGTCAAAAACTTACTATGTTTTCGCGAATTTGGAAAAAAAAAGTTTTAACTTTTTTTGGTCTTAAGTGCATTATGTTTTTTTTTGCTCAATAAAGGGCCGAAGCCGAAGGATTTATATATTAAGAACTGAAAACAGTAAAAGAAAACAACATTGAGTATGGAACTGGTTCAAACCCCAATCTCACCCAGGGGATTGTGAACCCAAAAAGAGCACTGAGGCTCAACGAAAAGTCTGAAAAAGTATAAATTTTGGGCTTCTAACAGAGCAAGAGTTGAAAACATATACAAAAAAAGAGGACACTATGCCCCCATCAAACTTATCTCATGGCTTCAATCTGATGGCGACGTGGAGTCATTCTCTGTGCTTCCTGCAGAGTTTGAATTTGGGCTTTCTCCCATGATATGAGAGCCACTTCCTTCCTCTTGGTCTTCCTCTAGCGAGCCCTCAACCTGCACATCCTCAACCGCCACTTCCTCTCCTTCGATTTCTTCCTCCTCCTCCTCTTTTTCCTCATTATCTTCATCTTTCTCTTCCTCGGAGTCTACCTCCATATCCTCTTCTTCCTCCTCAGTATCTAAGGAATTTGAGCTTCCTAGGCCATCAAGTTTCTCTTCGTACTTATATTGATATACCCATGTTAAGTTTTCGTCTAGATTATCCCCAAAAGGGACATTTAGGCCATCCTCATTACCAAGAAATTTAGAGATAAAGTTAATTCCTCTCTTCATCATTGGCAACCGTAGCTGGTGGTCTTCCCAATCCCAGCCCCAGAGTATGAAGAGGCATCTGGGTGGACCGGTGTAGATGTTTCTTCTTGGGCCAACCCCAAAGCCTAGAAAGGGTTGTCCCGCTATCATTACTGTGGCAAGATCCCATTGTAGTGGAGTAGTTAGGTTGGAATCTATGTTGAGAATAGCGTTGTGAAGGCCCACGATGAAGCTCCCTGAGAATAAACGATTGCAAAGCTCTTCCGCCAAAATTTTTTAAGTGCCTGCGACCATGATACTTGGCAAGAAGCCTGAGTAGATGTCCGAAAGAACTCTGTATCTATGATTGGTGCTGAGAAAATTATACCCTAGCACTTTCCTCACCGCGTGAATGACAAGATGATGCTTAAAATTGCAAACTTCCATGATTTGATTGGAAGTGATAGGAGTATCCTATGCAATTTTCTCAAGATCAGACCTAAGCTTGATAGGGGTATCCATCGAATAAAACTTGTAGAGTTGCTGCTCTCTGTTCTGAATAGAAATTGAATAGTGGTGAAAGCCTACCGTGCCCAAAATAATATATCCGCCAGCTAACTGCAGGTTGTACAAGAAGGACGTCACAGATTTGACATAGCAAACTTTAGCGTGTGTCTCTCCTAATGTCGTGTCTCGGTAATAACCTGAGAAGTGTTTATTTCCTTCTTTGGAGATCTTTAACATTCCCCACTTGTACTACCTTCGATCCGAAAAAAGAGATGTCAGTTGCATCTTAAATGAGAAAGTAAGCTAGAGGAGTGTCTATGCCCGAAGAGGAGTGACTGATGTGAAGCAGATTAAATGGAAGTTGTCCTTTCCATGCCAAGTGAGGCTGAAGTGATTAATGAGAGGAATGTACCGCCCTCATGCAAATTCGGTGAAGAAATTTGAATGCCATTTGTTTACGCTTTAATCCATCACCTCAACCCCAACGAATCAATTCATCAGATGAGCAATCAACATTTATGGCTACCAGACTGGGAGTGATCAGACCTCCACCTCAAGGAAAATCAAGTCAGGAATATGCATGCCAAAAATCTGTACTTTCTGCCATCTTTTAAACCCCAACGAACCAATTTCTCTGAATGTGCAACTAGCATTTATGGCTACAAACCTGTAGAGCTCTGGGATCCCACTTTCTAAATTGCCTGCAGTGACCGTTGTAAAGGATACTCTATAGCCAGACTGATGTGACCACAGATTTTGAAATTTTCTCCCAATGTAGCTTTATTGGCCAAATCATCAGCCTTATGATTTCCTTCCCTGAAAATGTGATTGACAGTAGTGGAATCAAACTTTTTAAATAACTTTAGAATGACCTCCAGTATCGCGTGGAGTTTCCAATTAGGAGTTGAACCAGATCTTACTGCATTAATAGTAATCAGGGAGTCTCCTTCTATTTCCAATTTTTTTAGGCCCAATTCAAATGCCATAGACAATCCTGCCAATAAAGCTTTAAATTCCGCCATATTGCTTGTGCCAAGTTCAAGGGATTTTGCCAATTTAGCAACCATTGAACCATCACTAGAATGTGTAATGCAGCTTGCCCTTGAGAGGCCTGGATTGCCTTTAGAAGCTCCGTCAAAGTTCAATTTACACCAGCCTATGGGAGGGGGCTTCCAGATGCATTATGTTTGGAGCTTAGCCAGCGCCAATTTTGTATGGGTAGGGTAGATGCACTATACATTGTACTAGCTAGTGGGGTGAGCAATTTTGATAGGTTTGAATCTGGTTACTGACTTGCAAGTGTGTTGTTTATACAAACTACCATGGCATGGGTAGTAGATAGGGTTGATACTGGATTTCCTTCATGTCACTACAAAACTTTCTAATTTTAATAAAATATAATAATTTATCTAACAATAAAATAAAAAAAAATCTTTCACTATTAAGACAATTATTAAAGGTGTTCATAAACATTGTCTTGACTTAGAGTAGGTACTGAAATGAAAGAAGCAAAATTTGAAGCAATTAATAAGATCACATTTTCAAATAGGATTACAAATTTGAGATATGATTACAATTTTTTGTGATTTTTTCAAGTAGATTCGGATAATTCAACAACACATCTATGTGACAAGATATAAAGTGCACAATTAGAAGTGTCACAAATGATCATAGAAATCACAAAAATGCAACCATCCTTGGGAGAAGCTAAACAATTATCTAAAAATACTCTTTTGAGTATGTGTTTATGTTTATTTATCTTATATTTAGCTCAACTTATTTGTAGCAGATAAGATGTGATTTATCAAATTTAACATTTATTTAGATTAGCATAAATTATTTTAAAAATAAAATTATCTTTATTCTTTTCAATAATATCAAAATGTGTTCTTAATTTTAAAATTGAACATAATAATTTTCTGTCTATGTTAGAGATTGTGGATTATTTATTTAGTTAATTTATATTAAATGAAAAATATTTTCATAAGAAAAAGTCTCTCAATGTTTAACATTAACTACTACAAAAGTAAGAAACCATGTTCTCTTAATTTATAAATGAGTGGTCTCGTTACCAATTTCATCCTCCTTGCTCCTCCATTTGATTACGTGACTCTGGAGGTGTATAGTGGAATTCCTCCTATTGCCTTGATCATGCATCCTCCTCTAATTCCTGTGCGCGGGCCTTCTGCATTAGTTTTATGTGATGCTATTGTTGTCCCATTTAGTGTGGGTGGCCTTAGGGGTTCTTTTGTTGCCCTGTTTGGTCCTAAGCATGTGAGTTTTCCTTTTGGTTCTTACATTTTTTCTTGAGCTACAAGATCTAGTCTTATTCGCTCTCCACATGTGAACCAGCTTCTTTCATGTGCTAAATATTCTCCATTGGTTGTTTATGTCTCATATGTTCCTAACAATGAGGATTTTTATGTACAAGGCTTGGTGTGTCATTTCTCCAACCTCTTGCCTACTCTTCTAGATTTGGGAAGCCTATTGTATCAAGTAATTTTGATTTCTTCCCTTGCACCAAAGGTTTCTTCATTGCATCTTTTCCTTCTCCTAAGAACCAAAATTTGGTCCTGGGTCAAATGTGGGCCTGGGGAGAGCACTCTATCTCCATCAAACCCCAATCTATGTTTAATAGCCTCACTGGACACTTCATTTGCACCCAATTAGTAGAAAATCTTCCCCTCCAGTTTTGGGAGAATTTTTGTTATGAGGTCGCGAACAGCTCAATTAGTCATTTTTTGAAGATTGGTGATTTTACTTTCCACATGAGTCATTCAACCTTTTATCGCATTTTGGTTGATACTGACATATCCAAACCCCTTCATGAGAATATTGTTCTGATAGTTAGGGATTGTCCTTGGATGTAGTCATAATTAGATTATGAGAGCCTCAATTTCAAATGTCATCATTGTTTTGTTACTAGTCACCTAACTTTGGATTGTTCTCTTTCATACTGGAAATTATCTGCTACTTGGTGGAAGACCGCTATTGAAGATCACTTGACCATCGAGGTTCCTACCTCTTGTGAGGATTTCTCTTTCCAAGATTTTGATGAGATTCTTAATCTTGACAAGGCTTTTATGTATCATGAAGCCCCTATTATAACACCGCATACTTCAAGTCTGACTCATATTGCATTGGGTGCTTCCTCACGACTTCAGTCTTGCGGTCAACAATCGTCCCTTGCCTTGTCATATTGTCCTCTTTTCTATTGTTGTCGATCCTCTAGTAGGGGTTCACCTCTAGTTTCACATGGTAATGGGTTCTTGGGCGATAATATTGTCTATAGAAGGAGGAACAATCCTTCGTCTTCTAATACTCTTTTGGTGGTTATGAAAGAGAATTATGCTTGTTAAGGCTGGGACCCTTATCTCCCATCGATTCCTTTCTTTGGTCAAAAGCATTTTCCATTTCATTTTCACATTCTCATCTCTTGTAAGATTTTCTCTTTTTGCCTTGATGACTATTCTAATCAAACTACTATAAAAATTATTTTTACATTTTATATTTGTTAATAAAGTGTTTATTTAGATATTTTATTATTATTTCTTAAACATAATTTATTAGTAAAGGTTAAATGCATATTTTAATTTTTTATTACATATTCTTATTGTTAATTTTTTAAATGGGAGTAATTGTAATTAAGACAGGTTACTTCATAGAATGTTACTCTTTTATATAT
>MU223245.1:685177-710979 GCA_018584345.1 Thuja plicata
ATCAAAAGGTATATTTCCACCAATTTGTTCCTCTACTTGAATTGCATCTTCTTGAACTTCAACAGGGTCATCTTGATTACATTTTGTATAACCTTTCATATTGTCATCCCTTTTTCGATCAATTTTTCTTAGTCTGTTTCTTTTATTCCCCATTGCACAAATTGTTCAAATTGAGAGTTTCGATTCACCTGCATACACAAAACCATATACTCTTGATAAAAAAAATTAAAAATGATATTGATACTTGTTCATAAATTAATATTGAATAATGCTTTAATTAAAAATAAAAAATAAAAAAAATAAAAAAAAAACTAAAATTATAAAAAATACAAACCTACTTGATAATTTTAATTCATAGTTGTCCTTTAATGCCAAAAAATACGCTTTAAAACTATTAAAAAATGATTTTCTTCAAAAAAAAATTATTTTAATTCGCAGTTTAGAAAATTATGTATTTTTTATTTTAAAAAAAAATGCTTTAATATATGAGATAAAGGGTCGTGGTCGCATGGCGACCATGTTTGGTCGCCTTAGTTTTGGCCGAACTAGGTCTGGCCAAAAGCATCTATGTGGCATCCCATGTGGCAGCAACACAAGCAAAAAATTAGATTTTACAAAAAAGGTGTGTTTGGAGGATTTTTGCCACATCATAATTCAACTTGTTTAAAAATCTAAAAATACCCTTTTGTAGAGCTCAGAGTCTAGATTATGGTCATATAATTTTTATGGTGTTTTATTTACATATACTATATTGTGAGTTGAAAAAACTTCAAGTAGGTATTTTAACATTCAAGAACACGCTCGTTCGAAAAAATAAAAAAAATAGCAAATCATGTTGGAAAAATTTACAACTTATATTTAACACTACAGGAGAGAGTCCTCTTCAAGAATATGTAATTTGTTTTGTATTTGGTTTATATTTGCTAGGGCAAATGTGGAGGGAGAAAAAAACTGTTAATTTCGGGTAACTCCGACTTTGAATAGTTATAACAGACAAAATATATACCGAAAATCAATCTTTCTTTTTTTATGCACTAGTTGTACATGTCATCTAAAACATATTATGAAATTAGAGGAAAAAAAGATTATTTGCATATATTTAGTTGGAGGGAACTAGACCTTACATTTTCAGCATTTTTTGATCAATTAAAAAATGGACTTCAAAAATTAAAAAACTAGGTCAATGCTTATTCAAAAAAAATTTAAAAAATGATAGGCATAAACTACATCCAATTTTACACATTTCATTAGTTTACATCATTTTTAAATTCTAAACACAAATGCCACTTTTATGTCGTTAAATTTTAACAGTTTTGCATGTCGTGGTCCTCTTCCTTTGTTAAAGTGTGACACAGGTTTGTACTTTTACCCACTAGCCTAGCAAGTGGTCATGACCAACTCATGGGACCTAAACCTACACTAGTTGTGTATTGGTCCACCCCATTGACAAGCCACTAACCATATTGACCATATAGAGGAGGAGATTTTTTTGGAGGCCATAACCTTCACCCCACAAGCCAAATTTTTTACTTATAATTGGCAAATATCTTTTTATTAGCACTACATTGTGCAATCAGTGGTTTTTCTATATTTTGTTGTTTTGCATAAAAAAGGCAAATTAGAAGATAAGTTTTCTTTCCTTCTTTAACAAGTCATATATTGAGCATATATTGTCCAATTTCAAACTTCTTATAGGTGACATGGAAGATTTTCTAAGCAATTCATTTTGTATTAGGTTTGGATAGGTTGATACTTGTTCACTTAAATTTCTACTTGAGCTATTAATTAGTTACTTTAACTATGGTAGATTATGAGCTTGTGGCAAATCAAATTCGAGGTGATTTGGTGTTTTGAGTCATGGAAAGCTTGTGCATGTATATCTAAATGATCATCCTTGTTTAGTCTAATCACCTATGTAGTGTTTGATTTGCATGTTTTATTATGAGAATGATGAATTGTGTAGTGTTGTAAGTTTTCTATAGTTATAACTTGTATATATATCTCAAATATAGATCACCTATACTCAGATATTTTGATGTGAGGGTATATTTTACTGGGTGGCTTGGTTTGGTCACTTGTTTCATTTGTTTAATTATTAATGTGAGGTAGAGAGATGGTGTCACCTAAAATAGTTTTGTTGTGGGATCAAAACTTGTTGACTATATTGTGCCGACATGTGAGACTTATTGAGAGTTTTTTGTAGGTGCAATTTACATGGTGAGTATAGTGTCATGGAGGTTCCTTGCACTCTTGGGGATTCAAGACATGATTGTTTATGTAGATGCATTATGAACATGAAACTTGAATTGTTATGCTCAACATTGTTTCTTCACCTTGTTTCTCAACAATTATGCTCTTCTAATTTGTTTTGAAATGCCTCCCGCTCTTGCTCCCACGCTCTATTCACTTGCTCGCTCTCCTGCTCCTGCTCCCATTGACTGTACTCCCTCTCAGCGTGGAGTGTCTGAGAAGCATGCCCCTGCCCCGTGCGTCTCCAGCCAGGCTGTTGTCGTTGGTGGTGTATCTCCTGGTGGTGGTGGGGAGAATGTTTCAACGGCTAAGGCTTCTATCGTGACCTCCCTTTCTTCTGTGGAGACGGGTCTTGTTTCAAGGGTTTCTGAGGGGCCTCCCAAGTCTTCACAGGTGTCATTGAACCCTGTGGTTGGGGTTGCTCGAAATTCTTTCGTGGCTGCTCCTGTCCCTATGGCTGCTCCCATTTCTCTCTCTTTGGGTGAGGATACTGTGAAATAAATAGAGCATTCGCCGTCTATTTTTTCCAACCAGGCGACTATCTGCAGATTTAGGGGTTTTGGCCAAGTCTCCCTAAGCTTCATGCTTAGATTTCCAAATTTTGGGAACCCATCATTTCTGGTGAGGTTCATATCTTCCCTTTGGCAAAATATTTTTTTGTTGCCAAATTTGACTCTATGGAGGATAGAAATCGTATCCTTTGTGGTCATTATTTTAGCTGGCATGATCGCTTCGTGTTGATTATTAAACCATGACATGAGGATTTCAATCCCTCATCTGATACTTTTAATAAGATGCGTATTTGGGTTAGGCTTCCAAACCTCCCTTTGCATCTTTGGGTGGATCCTCTTTTGGAGGAAGTGGGTGAAGCTTTGGGAGACTTCCTGATGGTGGATGCGGAATCTACAGACATTTTCCACACCACCTATGCATGTATTTTGGTGGATATAGATGCTTCCAAGGGCTTGCCTGCAGAGATTAGGTTGGTTTCTCCTAAGGGAAGTTGGATTCAGTCTTTGGACTATGAAGGAATCCCCTTTCGGTGCAGAAGATGCTTTAAAACATGTCATATTGCAGCCAAATGTAGTTTAGGCAAAACTAGGCGTTTTGTTTTGTGGTAGAAAGGTGCCTCTTCTCAGCATTATACAGTTGTGAAGAGTTCTTCCCAGCGAAGCTTTTCCCAGGTTGTTGCTTCAGAGTCTTCTATACCATCTCCTTTGCTTGTTGTGGGAAAGGATTTGCCCCATGAGGATACTATTGGTGTTTGTCTTGGGACTGAGGATGCTCCCCTTGGTGATTATGTCCTTGTGCGGGCTTCTGTTGTTGTAGGTTCTACTGGAACTGTCTCCTTGTCAAGGATGGTTCCAGTTTTCATGCTGGTTCGCTAGCTGTTGTTGGCTCTGTAGGTCCTCTTGCTTCTCCCTCTTCTGCTAGGAGGGTTCCGAGATCTGGTTCTTGACAGGTCAAGCCTGTGCTGGGTGCTGGAAATTCTATGGATGCTGGGAATTCAGTTCTGGATTCCCTATGCTGGCAAGATGAGGCTACCAAAGTGGAAGAAGGCTGGATTACGGTTAAAGGTAAATCTTTCTAGAGATCCTCACCTTCCTTTGATTTGACACTCTGATCCCATAAGAAGGGGTCTAAGGGATAATCTTGTTGTTGGTTTTTATCCTGAGCTCTGTTGTAAGGCCTCGGCCTTCATCTCTTGGTTTTGAGCAGCAAGAGCTTTAGTGTTTCCTCTTTTTTGCTATTGTTGATGTGCTGGTTTGGGGTTACTGGTTTTATTTGTTGGTAGTCTATGTTGGGTGGGTTTTGTATTGCCTATCTCTTTGTCCCCCAGTTGTCTCTTTTAGGGTTGTGCTTCATTTTCCTATATTTTTGTTGTTGTATAGGGTTACGGTTCCCTTCAAAAACTATTTTTACCTTAATCGAAAACAACTATGCTCTTCTCCAAAGAAATCTTTCTCTTATTTATATTGGGTTCTTTAATTGATAGGATACTACCAATCAAATGTTGTGATCTTTTAAATTATTCAAAATTTGGCATGAAAGTTCAAAAGGAGCCCCTGTTGTGAATAACAAAGTGTTACATCTTCCCTCGAGAAAATATATCATCAAGATATCACAAGAGAATGTATGTTAGGCATTGTCAATTTCACCATCCATATTTGGTAGCAAGATGTCCAATTACAATAAGTTGTGAAGTTAATGATAACCAATATTATAATGTCAATCAAGAATAAGCTCTATAAGAAGATTTAGCTTCCACAACAAAACCAATATGTATGTAAGACTGAAATGCTTCAAAACAAAGAAAATAAAATAATTTTTTTTTGGTGAACCAAGATTGCTCAACCCTTGAGATGGTCCTACATTACATAGAGTGTATCTACTTATATACTTGACCAAAACAAACAATTGATATTTTGTTATAGTAAGAGATAAGCATAAACAAAGTAAAGAGATAAAACAAACTTAGCTAGGGCCACCTTGTTTAACTCATTGGAAGCTAAAATAGGTACAAGTTATTCTTAAATGAATAAAATTCGATTTTCCAAGCAAGAAATAGTAATTCACAATTAATTTAGTTATACTAATGCATAATTCACCAAAACCAATCCAATTCTTTAAACTAGTCCAATTGATTAAAATATTGTTCCTAGATATTTTTGCAAATGTAAGAAACAATGATAAATTAAATGAAAGATGACCTTAAAAGAAAAAAATATTACATATATATCTCCATAAACACAACATAAGCCTATAAAAACTCATTATAGATTAGAAGTTTTATAATAAAAATAAGATTGTACTTCCATGCCAACCTAATAGTCAAGAATGCAATTCACCACTTGTATTAAAACATTACAAAAACCAAAAGAAGATGAGTCTACACTCCTTTAATCACCTTCACATGTGAATTGCAATTTTATTCAATAATCATACTTAAAATATAAAAAAATATGTTAGCACAATTCTTTTAATCACTATTATTTTACACTATAGAAGTTTTGAAGTGTTGTTCAATGGCTATGCAAACTCTTTTATGCGGATAAAGGGTCAAATCACTAATAGAGAAACCCGTTAGGTTGATTTATGAGCCTTACAAATGATCATCAAACCACTTCCTTAAAGTAGTTGATGAGCTACTTTTCCATCCTTGCACCTAACAACTTACGTACAGTCAACAGCAATGTTTTCCAACAAATTTTTCTTTCAAACTAGCATAGAAAGCAGGTGTGTAAACCAACTACCATCGATTTGAGATCATGATACAATCTCACAGAAACAAGGAAGTTGGATAGTTGGCTATGTTAGTTGGAGACATAATTTTCCATTTATAGAAAAGTCTGTGAGATATCCTCACCTTTGGCTGAAAGAACTGCCTTTTTCTGGTGGATTGTTTCTATGAGAGACAATAGTGATAGAGAAGGCAAACTCGCATAGGAAACTAAGCCCTTTTAGAAATGATTTTTTGTCTACTTTTGTAGATTTAGGCCATTAAGTGGCTTTGCAACATCTCCAAATTAAAAAGGAACAAGTAATAGTCAATTGTACAGAAGAATTCAGTGATTATACTATCAGGGTATATGAATCATAGAACATGAGAAAAAACTGGTAAGATGTGTTAGAGGCTTGTATGTTTCATAGCTAAACTATTGAGGACTTGGAGGCCTTCCATTGCACAAAGAAAAATCTTCAAGCTTAAAATGGACCTTTTGAAAACAATAACAACCCATATTCATTAGTTCGAAAGAAAATCATTAGACATCAAAAGAAAATCTTAAATCATTCATCAATATTAGATTAGAAAAAAACCTCATGCTCAAGCTTGTTTAAATCAAATAAATCAGAAATTATGCAGATATAGTCACCAAAAAGTCCCTCAGAGAAAGAATGTTGGGTATTTTGGCTAGAAAAGAGAAAGCCTAAGGCTATGCACAAATAGGCAGAGAAATATAGAAGCCAACATTGTCCATAGAGATTAATCTTCATCCGCTACAAGTATCAAATGGCCAAATGGTAATGATTGTGGAAAAAACAACATGTTGATGGTGATCAGGGGATAGCTGTTTGCAATTGACACCAAAACAGAAAGTACTAGGTTATAACAATCATTTTTAGGTGACAGTTGGCACTATCTGATCTTTGAGGAAACAATTAAGCCATGCAAATTTACCACGACACAATATTCATCTTCCCACCCACTAAGATCGAATAATGATCCAGACTAACAAGTAAACACTAAATTGATGATCAAGTTCATAATATAGCACAGTTCAGGGGTGAAGTGGATTCTGATGTGGTCTCACTGAATGCTTGAGAGATTATCGCTTTCAGGATAAAAAATTACAGCAAGGGCCAACTAAGTGTAGTTTTTATCCAGGGCACTTATCTATAAGTTTACAGAACTTTGAAGTAAGATGAGTCACAATCTGCAACGTTACTCCTCTTGGCATAAATTGGTTCTAGATGTTCAAAATGTCAAGAAGCCATTGACTCTTAGAATCATTTCTAAGCCCGTGAAATGAAAATTGGGGCAAGCCTCCTTAAACTTTCTTGGAGGCATTCTCACAACACATTCAAAATCACATGACTGTGTCCTAATAGCTGTAGGTGAATCTAGAAAACTGTCGACCATAAGTCTGTAAGAATATCATCATAGAGCATTGGTAGTAGAAGCCTTTTCTTTATACCACTATCCATCATAAAAGATTGAGATAACTGATTCTTGGGAAGCTTTTGACAAGCATTATGAAGTGAATGAATTCCTACAGTGAATTAAGTATAGAATTCCACCTTTAGACTGTTGGGCATAAAAGTCCTCGATCAAATAATTGTGATATTATTAGCATGTAAACTCAACATATGAAGATTTAGGAATTACCTTCTTCTGCATGTCCAATGTAACTATAGTTGCCTAGTTCAATATAGGCGAACTCCCTTGCAGGTATACCTCGAGTCCTCGTCTGGAGACCCATCAGGCATCAACACCATATATTGATTTAGGAACAAGCTGTTCCAGGAAATGAAACCTACATTATTGAAGGACTGTATATCTGTAAAATGCAATGGAAGACCAACAGGTGGAAGACATCCTGGAAAAAATTCAACAAAATTATAAACCCAACACTATCTATGTCAATACAGACACATTTCAAGGCATTGGTCGAGTGTTGTTAAATCTGCTTAAGGAAAGACTAAGGCACAGAGTTCTATCAGTTCATTATGGTCCATATACCAAAGCGACGGTTATGCAGGATCAAATTCTTTAGCCTTGATTATTTCAATTCCTCTTATCAACATAAGTTGTATCAAATATAACATAGAATCACCTGTTAATCATTGAATAACAACAGCTTTTTATTTGCCTTTTGTAATAGGCTGGAATTTTATCATAGAACAAATATACATCTGTTGTTCAACTATTTTCAGTCAAACAGCTGCAAGATAGTAAACGTTTCAAATTCAAATCTGCCTATTACCAGGGAAACTCAACATAAAACATTATAAGGGTTAAAATATGCATTTTCTGATATGTGTAAGCTAGAGTGGACCTCGCTATTGTTATCATGGCAATTGTTTATCATGCCTCTGTAATGTAATTTCTAGGTGCACATTTTGGCATTCTCAAAATGAATTATTTCGTTTCTGTTAGAAAATATATTTTACATTTATAAATAATCCTTTGCAAAGCACTTGAGTCTGTATTCACAATGGAATTTCCAAAGGTCTTATTTGTCCATTATGTACTAACCTTCAACAAGGCCTTCAATTGATCCCAGCAAAGTTGCCACTGAGACAAGGAGGCAAATGAAACTGAAGGCTTGCAAAAGAAACCAGTTAATTGTCCGTTGTTGGACTTTATTCTTCACCATATACATTCCCACTGGGAAGTACACTGCCAATGGCCAAAAGTTAATAGCACCCAGAAGTCCAAGAACATTATTGAAAGATGGAATCAAAATGGCAATACCAGTAGTTGAGACCACAAACGCAGTTCTCCAAAATAGCCTGAATAGGTTAACATAATACAACCCAAGCAGGGGAATAGGCACACCATATTCATTACTGACAATTCTATTATCTGGCCACTTGTTCAGAAACCAATCTTCAATGAAAGCAAACAATGGTTGACAGTATACCTGCAAAAGATGTTATGAAAAATCTATTTTTATGTATGAAGGGTTCAACTTCAAGCCTTAGATTACAGCTTAGGGCAATTGGCGGTAGAAAATAATTGAGAAAAAAAATAGGCTTGGAAAATTCTCACCTGGTAGGCTCCCACCATATGAACTACAATGCATGCATTGGCAAAATCAATCAGCCAGTAAGGCTCATAAAAACCAAAACCTGTCAAGAGGTTTCCAGGTGCATTCTCTCCAAATGCTGCATACCCAAAGCAACCACAAAGCAAATAGAAGAAAGTCGTTGTTGTTACAGAAAACATGGAAGCTTTCTTCACAGTTTTGTTTTCTGGAGGTTCTGGTTTCAAAGTGTCCTGCATGATAATATGATATATCCGGAATCACTTAGATTACAGTTTAGGAAAAAGATTTTTCCACACAGACTATTTACTAACATTTTCCATACCTCAATTTCTATGACAATAATAGAGTATGGATAAGCAAATGCTATGTCGCCAATAGCTTGGAGGACTAGCCATGCTTTCTGTGATGTGGATATTGTTGTGCTCGAGCTGATTCCAGCTATACTTCCATAAAACTTTCCATTTTCTACAGTCTCCAAGATTTTTGAGTCTCGTTAGAAGTGGAAAAGGTTAAGGATTGCAGTGCATTAGATAGGATTTTGAACACATCTAACCTGGTCATATAGACTGGAACAGAATAAGAGCATTCATCAGAACCTTTTAAAACAAAAGTGAAAGAGAATAGGATAAAACAAATACCAGCTACTTTTGCCATGCCAAGACTCAGTCCTATTGTTGCGTAGGAGATGGACATTATCGCTGCAATTATTGAAAGACCCGAAACTTTATGAAAGTTTGGTATTTGAGATAGGATAAGTTGTATCGTTCCAAAAATGATCATGAAGGTGGTTTCTGAAAAGTGGCATGGATAGTCATGTCCATTCTTGTGATAGCAATTGGATTGCCTGATTGCTCTGCAATGTTAGGATCCAATTAGATCAGCTGTAAAAAAATCACAAAGTTCTGCTAGCGAATTTCAGATCAATAGGTTGCAGAAATGGGTAGTCAAAATATATAGTTGAGAATAATACTTAGTCAGATGGAACGGCAGAGTATCCATGTTACTATAAATGTAAAAAGTGGAAAAAGAATGAAGTATAAGTGGTTTGAACAGAGGAAAAGGGGATTCCAAGATCTTGGAGGTATAATTGTAATTACATCACACAAAACGATGACCTATCTTTTAACTTCTAGCGAGTACACAGACGTATATTTTTCACTTTCATTGTTGAGAGTTAATAGAGAACAAAAAATACTGGTCCCCAGTCTTAAATGCCCCTATTGACAGAAGAAGAAAATTAGCTAAAAAGGCTGAAGAGAGATTAATCGGGTAGAAGTCCATCTTGAGGAGAGGCTCAGACTAACAGTCAAAGAAACAGAACTATCATCGACAGATATTGAAATGGTTAATGATTACTGGGTCATATTTGGCTGGTCATTTGTAGAAGGCTAGAAAAAGATAGGAATCGTTGGATTTTTTCTACTTGATTTTGGGTAGCTTGTGTACAGATTCCATTGAAAAGTAGACTATAATCCAATCTTAAGGCCCAGATTACCACCACCAATTGAGGGTTTCATGATATATGCAACATAGCCAATCCTTGAGTTGATTCGTTAGTGTGCACTGTGCATCCTAACTTCTCTATCCTAAAAATGTGAGTAAATTCAAAGTTTAATTTCTGTAGGAAACCCTTGTGGACTCTCCAGGGAATGGGCTGATTGGGTAATGGAGTTGGTGAGCCTTTGACATTGTGCGTAGTAACTGTTTATTTTTTCAACCACAGAACAGTCCGAGAACCCTTAAACTTGAGTCATTGGGAGCTTACCTCATGCTAATTGAGGCAGTGATTGTATAAGCAATCCCTGTTCCATACAGGGACACATATTGTACCAGTCCACACAGCCATGCTTGCCTGTCACCTACAAGTAAGAACACAAGAGACATAACCCTATGAGCCTTACTATGACAACTAGCTAATACCGACAGTGAATTACTAAAACCCAACCAAAAAAATCATAAAAGGGGGCGTGGTAGGATTGAGGACCCAGATTCACTTTCACAGCATCTCTGTATGTGTAGTTCCTGTTGGGTCCAATGACAGGGTCAGGAAACTTGTAACAATCTGCTAGCAAAGAAGAGGAAAAGTATGTTATGAGAGCAAAAACAAGCATGATTGCAGGCCCTGCAATCCATCCCAGTTGTGCAACGCTCCAGGCCAGAGATAAAACTCCTGCTCCTATCACTGCTGTGATTATATGTGCACTTGCAGTCCATAATGTGCCTGTTTATTCCATTCAAAAGGAAAGAGTTTGGGATCTTATGTATCAAACCAGGCGCATCTATAATGAATTCTTATACATCGAAGAATTAGGATATAATGATATGCAATACCTGTACGAGGGTTATGTATTTCATTTGAAAGATGATGTCTGTTAATTTCGTTATTCCAAATCAGGGGCGCCTCAAATTCTGTCATTTCCTACTCGTTTTTCCTCAATTATCAAATGTGCTAATTATTGTTTTTTAATATGACTCGCGCAAATTTTCTGACAAATTTTTATTTATAAAGAAAGGTCATTAATTTGATGTTTTTATAAGGGGCATGATATGAACGTATGTACGTTTTAACTAATATTTATGAGGTCAAATAGTCAATGGATCTTTAGATAGTCATGTTTGAGAAAATCATTAGCCATGTTTGGTTGAGGAATTAGAATTTGACTCAAAATGTGATTATTTTAAAATAAGGTTTTGAAATTCCGGTTTTGTGTATTCGGAAGATAGTTTGGTCTGTTTGGTTGACCCGGAAGATGACTGAGACAATCTATCTTCTGTGTTTGTTTGCCAATTTCGAAATTAGGATTGGAACTGAGAAGTTAGCCACAACGACAGTGCAATAGATGACACACTAGAATCACGACTCTCATTTTGATAAAGCATGTTCACAATAAGTGCTTTACGACTTCTCATTTTGATAAAATTTTCTACGATCACATTAAATAACCTCCCTTCAACGCATTATATCGAATGTTTCCAAATGTGCT
Organism: Thuja plicata; assembly: GCA_018584345.1. Taxonomy (NCBI): domain Eukaryota; kingdom Viridiplantae; phylum Streptophyta; class Pinopsida; order Cupressales; family Cupressaceae; genus Thuja; species Thuja plicata. The sequence continues at coordinate 696,684 of MU223245.1, forward strand.
TTTGTTTATGAGACCATATCTCTGAAAGGTATTTTGTCAAATGGATCACATGCTTGTCATGTGTGTCTATATATTTGTCGTGGCATTATGTAGAAGGTTTCTTAATTCTTTTCAACAAATACATTTGACTGCATATTGTGTGATCATGGTATGCTACGAAACGGTCATCTCAGTGAGGCAGTTTGGTGGTCAAATCTAGTATATAGACTTTGGTCTCGCATTTTACGAGCATCTCTACAACCCATTGTCTATATATTTATCTTGTATGTAGATTTGTCATACCATTTGTTGTTGATATCGTGTTTTGTCTGTATATTGTGCGGCCATCAAAGAACTCCCATTCTTTTTGTAATCGAAATCTAGTGTGATTTTAATGATAGTACTATCTGTTGACGGGACTTTGGTGACCGGGTCCGCCAGCAATTGGAAGTTGTCACCGGGTACCGGGGTACCGGCCAACTTCGCCTGCAAAGGTTATCCGTGGAAATGAGATTCCCCGGGCCTCCAAGCACCTGAGGGTCGGGTCTCGACGGTGCGGGGCTCAGTTGGGAGATGTGACTTTTCGAGGGGGATAGTTGGTTTCTTCAACTCGTTCTCTCCGGGGATTCAGGAAGGTGGGGTTTCTCCGAACATTCTACACTTAGCAAATAAACTGAAAAAGATCCTGCAGGGTTAGAAGTATTTCATCTACCTATAGTTATGTTTAAACATTCAATACATCAATAATGCTCTGATATACTACACTAAATACCGAAGAAATACACAACCATCAGCTCATATTTGATCAGTAGCAAGGGGAAGGAGGTCGTTAATCTACTTAAAATATCAGAGCAGAAGACATGAAGAACATTAAACATAAAATACCATTAACTTAGAAGACAAAGTGCTAACAACATCATTGCAAGAACCATCTCTTCTTCATTAACATTCCTTCCAACAAGCACTGGTGCGTGGTACAATGGCGGCTCCAAGGGAGCATCTAACTACTGAAATCTTTTAAGACCAAGGAGCATTGAGCTCTGCAACTGAAATGAAAATACTGCTTCTCTATTACTATGGACTGCAAAATCGTCAATTTCGCCGACCCTTGAAAAAGGGCCGAACTTGCTATTTATACACATTTTCTTCTAACCCTAACCCTAACCCTATTTTACATCTTGCAATAAAATATATTATCCAGTGGCCGGTACTACCTGCACCACCTTACAAAAGACCTCGAGACGGAGAAGGTCTGACATGTCAGAAGAATAAGACAAGAGGATGGAGTGGAAGAATCGGCCTCGAGAAGAGAGCCGAGAAAGAGAAAGAAGAAATCAGATCCCCCGGGGATCGAGGCTACATGCCTCATAAATAGGAAATGCGGCGCCCTGTCTCTAATGCGCCAGGTGTACACCTGAAGCGGCGCCTCGAGAAGACCATTCGTCAGAAGACCAACTGTCGATCTGACGTGCCTTGATGTAGCCAACTACCCTCTGACAATCTTTATTAACCGCTTTTGAAAGTGACCGATCGACCTTGAGGACCGGGACACAGATCACTCGAAAGAATACAAAATTTAGGATCCGGGAACTTACGTTTCGAAAGAATAAAGAATACAAAATGCTTGGGTTTTCTCCGACCCCCGGAGAAACTTTATTGTTGCTTGTTATTGTTGAAGGTCTAGAGGAGGCGGGAGATTCCATCCTCATCAATCTCTTTGAGGCCGAACCACCGGTACTTGGCCACCTCGATCTGTTCTCCTAACTCTGAAACATTCCCTTTGAATTCATCGGCCTTTTTTGCCGCATCATGACCACTAAGGATCATGCGAGTCAGTCTCGCCATTTGAGTTCCATCTACTCCTTCTGGGGATTGATATCTTGACTCCATTAATTCATCAAACTTCCCCAAAACATATTCCTCCAGCGTACATGTGTCAGTGTTGAACGGGTCAGCTCCGGAGACCTTCGTGACAAAAGCCTTATACAAATTTGAAGAATATTGGACCGTGTTGATTTTATCATGTAGAATCCCTACCAGTTGCTTGAGCACCTCCAATGTGAGGTAAAGTCTGGAGTGTTGGGTCCTCACAAAATCGAATGATTCTTCTCCTAGAATCCCAGACTCAGAGACCATTTCCTCCCCAAGGCCGAGGAGTTCTTCAAGTTCTACCTTCCATGCTTCATAATTTTCTATATCACCCTCCCATATGTTGATAATAGTTTCTGCCTGATGCAGAACGTGTCGGGCCGTATACAAGTCCGGGAGGGTGGATACCAAGAAGAGTCGGGTGTTTCCTATCTGCAGAGTGACCCACTCATCGACCGCTTGGGCCTTCTTCTTCATTGCTCACAGGGAGTCTATGTCGCTTTGTGGTAGTGGCGCATTAGATGTGGAGGCCTCCGGAGGAATGGCATTAATAGGCCAGGCCAGCTCAGTTAACAATCCCATAAGGTTTGCGGTTTTCTCCTTTTTCGTCTTGAGCCTTTGGGCCTCCTTTTCATAACGGGCCTCCACAGCTCTGGTCGCTTCTTTCAATAGGTCTACTTCACCCTGTTTTCCTCTTTTTCCCAGTGATATCTCCGTGATATCATAATCTCTGGCTTCGGCGGTTGCCTCATCAGCGTCTGGGGGAGGTGTTTCCACAACTGCAATTGTTTCTCCGCCCGGCCCGGTTCGAAGAGTATGAACCGTCCGGGCTTTCTTGGCCCTTGGTGGTTCCTAGGCCTGAGCCATCATCTCGGCTAGGGAGACATGAGCTCTGGGAGTTGGCAGAGCTTTTCTTTTCTTGGTTTCGATCAACCACTGTGGCGGCAGGGGTGGCTTATTAGCCAGAGTTTGTTCCTTGGGTTCTTTCCTAGTATCTTGTCATTGTTCCTCTTCAGTGGTGTGAGTCTCACCCGACTCCCTCTCCGCATCTCTTGACTTATCTACGACATCTTCCCCGACGACGTTTATTTCTTCAACCCCGTTATCTGTATTCTCTGCTTCGTCTGGGCCTTCATTGGCCGCCCCGAGGGTTTCTTCCTCTTGTCGTTCTTCTTGTTCCTGCATAGGTTCTATCGTCGGGATTTCTTCTTCCTCTGGCACATCTTTTGGCAATGGGGGAGGTATCAAGCCAAGATTTAACGTTTGAGCCGCAGTGATGACCTCCCCGAATATAACCTTCAGGAGTGGCGTTTGGAACACGACGGCTGAGGTTACGGTTGTCCCCGAAGGTCCGGTTCCCTCAGCGGATGCCATTTGTTCACCTTGCTTTTGTTGGCCTACTCCCGTGTCCTGTATCTCCGGGACCTCAAAGGCGATTTCTTGCTCTATTTCTTTCTCTTCCTCCATCTGTTCTTGCTCCTGCGTGGGCTCTTGTTCCAGAGCCTCTTCCTGTGCCAGGACTTCAGCCTCTGTTTGCTCGATGTCCCCCTGTAGATTCCCAAACTCATCGGTTGCAAAAACATCATCGAATTCATCCTGTGGGGGAGGATTGGTCGGGACATCGGCAGACACTGGTTCTCTTTCCGGCTCCGGAGAATCGAAGGAAAGGATCTCAATTTGTGGGGTCTGGGGCATCCCTAGCTCCGGCTCTGCCTTGGGCTTTTGATTAAGCCTCTTCTTTCTTCTAGTGACTAAGGGTGGCCCCGCATCCCTTAGTACTGCTTTCTCTTCTGGGTCCACCCCTGTTGCCTTAACCATCAGGGCCACTAGTGAAGGGGAGGAGGGAGGACGAATTGGTCTAGCCATAAGTATCGGAGTAGCCAGCCGCGTGATTAGATTCTCCTGCATTTTATGGGAGGCTACTACTGATTGTTTTATTTGTTCTTTTATGGGGACTTCTTGCAAGGTTGGAGTTTCCATTATTCATTTTCCTTTATCTCCTCCCTGTGAAGAAGTCCCGGCCCCCGGGGTTATTTTTGGTATCAGTTGGGCAGCCCGGCGGATGCTTCCAGGGCATACCTTCTTGAAATAGGTGTGGCTGCGTTCAACCACATTACGGGTGAACCCTTCAATTGTGGGCCCCTCCTGGGCATCCCAGTCCACTGGTGGGAGGGCCAATTTATCGACCCCCTTAGCTTTGTACTGGGGATCTATTGTGGAGCCGGTGTCCGAGAAGTCTTCCAGAAATCTCCGGAGCTTTAATCTTTCCATCATCCCTGCGGTCATTCTGACGTAGTGCCAGCTCCTAACCTCCACGTTGTCCTGGCAATCTTCCCAGAAGTCTTCCATATGGTAACGGTGGGGCTCTGATGCCTGGGGAACTGCCGACGCGATTTTTCCATGCAAATCAAAATGCTTCCGCGCCAAGTAGAATTCCGCCAAGTTGTAACTTTTAAGCTCATTGTCTGCTTCTTTGGCGGCGACTAGACTGCATGAATTCCCACAAGTGATTGGGAACGGAATATTTGTTACCTTCTTCAAGGCGAAGAAGGCATGCAGCTCCATCATCTGTCTGCAATACTCTAAAAGAATTATCTTGTTCCCACAATGTTTGGGTAACAAGTATGGCCTCCCGGAGAAGCCGGTTATCCTTATGTATGTATGTTGTTGAAACTGTATATAATAATGGCAATAGCTCCAGACTAAATTCATCGCCTCTGTGGATAGGCAGTATCGTACATCTTGGGTGGGTGTGAGCAGGTTGTAGTAAACGAAGGCATCGTTTACCCGACAAAAACTGGGGAAGCTGGCCTCCCATTGAATCTGTGGAAAATGGTCCCAAGGAGCCTTTTGACCCGGAGCTATCCCGAGTATGTCGTCGGTGAGTAGCCCATTGGTGAGGGGTCGCTGTTGTGCCAGGGCCTAGAGAACATAAGAAGTCATATAGAACTTCTTCTTTTGGGCTATCTAAAGGAACAGGGAATCTATGTGATTTGAAATTATGGCGGCCCAGTCAAAATATTCCCCGTCCGTGTTGATGCCGAGCAGGAAGTAATACATCCACTCAGAGAATTCTCGGGCATGTTGTTGCCCAAAGACCCAGCATAATGCTGTCATCCCCATCTGGATGCTTTCCTTAAATTCAGACCTGGGGATTTCTAGCTTCATCCTCTTGGGATCCCTCTTTGGGGTCTTGAGCCAATTATTGTTCATATATATATATATACACGAGCCGCCTCTTCCAACTGATTAAACTGTGCCAAGGCATCTGATCTGGTAACTACAGCCGGCCTGTCGAATTGAGGAATCCCCAACCCCATCTGAAAAGTTGCAACGTCGAGAGATACCATAGGGGTGGGATACCTGGTTGGCTCCGGGGCTGCAAGCATAACTGCCCGGATGGATGTGTTGTAGTGCACTGCAAGTGTGAGAATAAGCTCTGGTGACTGCACCGAGCACGGGAAACAAGCTACCTTGAGAATCTCAGAGTTTCCAATTTTAATGGCCAATGGATCTCCGGCTTGCCGTTGAATGTACAACATCTTTACCAAGGCCTGCATTTCGGGCCATGTCTCGACGTTGGTGTCGGTAATGAATTGAACTTTGGACTCAATCTTTGAGCCCATGATAACGTTGTCCTTCACGTATTTCATGCTTAGGGGCAGCTTCTCGAGAGCCTTCTCTATTTTGGACCTGACAGTTGCCCTAGTAACTGCCGTAGAAGGAAGTTCTGGACTCCCGGGTGGTGAAGATGCAGAAGCTTCAGACATGATGAAAGTATGTTCTGGAAACCTGCAAGGCCAAGCAACTGTCAGAATAGATAAATAAATGTTATTCCGGGGTCCGGAGATCTTACCACTATGGTGTTTGCTTTCCCTGAAAAGTTAGCTCAGTTCAAAATCCTGGAAAGCATATATATTTTGTAAACTTGGAAATTTAACCAACATCCGGGTCTGGGGGTCTCATCATACTTAAAGGCAAGACGTGGGTTGAGTGATGGCAAGAGACCTGGAGTCCAGAAAAATAACCGTTGGGAGGCGTGCATGAAAAGCTATCCATTAGACCCACGTAGACGTCACGTGGCTGTGCAATAAATGGAACTTATGGTGACGGCGACGGAACCAACTGTCCGAATGCGCGAAAAGTGAAGGCCACTTGGACAAATTTAAATGCGCGCATGGGACATAAATGAATAACAGTCTAGTTTATGGAGGAGAGAGAAAACCACCTAGTTGAAATTGGCTGAGAGCCGAGTTTCAACCAGGCAGTATTTGCACAGAGCGAGCTTGCAAATTAGAAACCAGAAACAAATGCAGCACGGTGAGCTCGACAAACTACCAAGCAGAATATACACAAAATATACACTATACACGACAGAACTGAAAGGTATATACATGCAAACTGGAAGGATACACAACAATATACATTAAATTTACATATATACATAGAATGCAGAGCGGCTATTCAAAAAAACCAGACAACTGTACAAACACCTACAACCCCTCACACTATCTACAGGCTATACTACATCTACATAGAGGGAGGACAACCCTCTGGCAAAGCCGACCCACCAATGCGCGGCGAACCAGAACGAAACACAACACCAAACAGAAACAAGACAACAAAGCCAGACACAGAAAAAACCAAAAAGCAGGATAGCCGAGCGGAGAGAAGGTACCAACCTGAAAATGGAGAAGGGCAAGGAAAGGGATTCGCCGCGAATGCTTTGCAACAGCTTCTACCGTCAGAAAATCACCACTTACTACCACAAAACACTCACAATTGTTCAAAACAGCTTGGAATGGCTCACACTGGATTATCGCTAAATTGCTCTCAAATCGCTCAGATTGCCTAAGTGTTTAATCACGGTAAATGTGAAAATGACAGGTAATTTCTATTTATACCTGCGATAAAAGCAAGTTACCTTTCCTTCTGCAAACTCTGGACAGACAGACCTCGGGACTCCGGGCCCAGGGATTCCATGCGACGATACCATCTTAAGAAAAAGAAGACACCGTGGCGAAGAATCCCAGAGTTTGGAATCCGGCTCCCAACAAAGGACAACCAACTCTGGGACCGAGCCCTGGAGACACGAGAGACCAACAAAACAAAAACAACACCGCGGGGAAGAAAACCCCGGAGAAGGAAAACAAAGAAAGGAAAAGACAAGGCAAGAGCCAAAAGCAGAAAGCAAAAAAAAAAAAAAAAAAAGGGGCACCCAACATTTTGCACACAAAACGTAGGGACGGGGATGCAGGGCATAACACTATCATTTTAGCGTGACAAAGAAAATGCTCTGCGCAGATATCACTATAAAATTTTATATGATGACTACCCTGAGTCCACACTTCAGTCACTATTAGCAGATTTCCTTGAGGAATTTTGTTAAAAAATTTGTGCACAGTCTCTGTGGCTCCACAATCTTTGTATGCACATCAGTACTAAGATCAAACATGTTTATCCACCATGGTATTATTTGAATAAGGAATTATGTCCAACAGTTGACGTGTGATCTCTGCAGTTCACATTGTGCACAAAATCAACATCTCTCCGAGGTTCTTTTATCCAACAATTCTTTGCCTTGTTTATATGTTGCTCTAAAAATGAGACCTCATTGTCGTGGCTTGTCTAAAATCCATGTTCCCAAATTTGAATGTATGGCGCATATGGATATTTTGTCAAGCAATTTACATGCACAGGATTTCAAAACCCAGAATTTGATTTCAAATTCCACCTATTGGGTGAGAAGATAGTGCCGCCCATTTTGGTGCCAAAACCAAATTTTGATGTCCAAAACCCGAATTGCAATTTAGTGAACCAAACAGCGGATTTGGCAAAAAAGAGGAAGTTCCACACCCAATTCCGGTAACCAAAAGAAAAATTGGTGTCGTGTCTTTTTCTTGAAATAAGACTAAATAATTAAGAATAATAATAAAATTAAAAATATAAAATAATTAAAATTTAGTTAAGTTAAACAAATGGTCAAAAGAGATGGGAAAAGTTGTTGCTCCTTCAAATATGAGGTATAAAAGGGAGAGAAGAGAACTTTAGTTGAGGGAAAAAGGAAGGAGGAAGAAAGAGTGCAACGTAAGAATTAAGGTCCCATTTGGTTGAGGAATTAGAATTTGAGGACCCGGAAGATGATTGAGAATATCCATTTTCTGCATTTGGTTGCCAATTTCAAAATTAGAATTGGAACGGAAGATGACTGAGAATATCATTTTTCTGTGTTTGGTTCTACATTTTCGAATTGGAATTGGAATTTGAGGAAGGTTTTTATTTTTATTTTTTTAATATTTATTTTATTTTTTCATTTTGATTATTATATATATATATATATATATATATATATATATATATATATACAAGTTTAATTTTTTAAAATTTAATAATTTTTTTTTTCAATTTTATTTCGAATAGTAAACTTTTTTGCATTTATATAGAAAATCGCAAACAAGTTAAAAACAACAGAATAATCATGACATTACCAAAATTTGTCCTACATATCACATCAAATTATAAAAAAGTATCAGCAATATGGGGCCTTAGTAATATGGGGCCTCTCTTTTAACCACATTTATGCATATGGTCCCAACAAACTAGTGTGATTATTACACAAAGAAGGCATCGTAGAAACATGACTTCAAATTTATAGATAACTTCGGCTTTTTCTATTGACACAATCTAGGCGGCAATAGTTGTCTCTCGAGCCTTGCACAACTTGCACTCGTCTCCCACATCAAGTATAGATGTAGATGATGTAGACGTAGATGGGGCTTCATCGACCCACCGAAGGTATTGACATCCATTGCCTCCTTACAAAACCAAATCTAAATTAGTTATTGCTATAATGATTATTTTTTATTATTTGTAGACATTAAATATAGTGGAGTTAACAACCTTCTTCCTATTTGGGCAAGACCAAAATTTATGCTCAGGATTAGTTGCCGTGTGTGACGTCTTCAACACGCAATGCCCATCACCACACTGACACATAGGCACATTCACAAAAGACATCACCATTGTATCAAACAAATTGCACTGTCACTCTCTCCATATCATTTTCGTTTGTAGATTGTTTTGTTCATTCATACTATTGAAGAAACATAACATATTATTGGAGACAGATAGAAACATTCAAATAACAACATGACTATTTTCTATCAGTACAAAATGAAAGTGTTTCATATATGTTGATATTATAAATCTAAATAAAAATACAATGAAACATCTATAGCATGAGATAGAAGATGGGGAAGAACAATACCCAAGAATTGAATGGTGGTGTGAAAACACACCATTAAGTTTAAAAAATGCAAGGGAAATCTAAGCCCTTATGGCCCACATTTGGTGATCAACCGTCTCATATCCGGCTCATTCTTCCCATTACTCTTTGTACTCTTACAAGCTCAATTCTGCATATACAAACAAAACATGATACAAAAAGTAAAACATGTTTATATTTAAATGGAATACACCAAGGAGTACCACCATAATATGGACCGTATACAATCATGAACAATATACAATCATTAGAGTAAACATTTTTAATATCAACATATGTGTAGTCTCAAAACTGTCCACTTCTTTTTCTTTACGAACTTGTGTTTATGAAAAATGAATAAAATATCAAAAGAGATTCAAGATGAAATATAGCATTGAACAAAGTAGAAGTATTCCACTTAATTTCCTAATGCAACAAGAATAACAAATGCAACATGTATAATGAAAAATGAATGAAATATCAAAAGAGATTCAAGATGAAATAAAGCATTGAACAAAGTAGAAGTATTCCACTTAATTTCCTAATGCAACAAGAACAACAAATGCAACATGTATAATGAAAAATGATTGAAATGTCAAAAGAGATTCAAGATGAAATAGAGCATTGAACAAAGTAGAAGTATGCCACTTAATTTCCTAATGCAACAAGAATAACAAATGCAACAGGTATAATGAAAAATGAATGAAATATCAAAAGAGATTCAAGATGAAATAGAGCATTGAACAAAGTAGAAGTATTCCACTTAATTTCCTAATGCAACAGGTATATACATATAACATGGGACAAAATCATGAACATCACAATCATCTACCAAAACACATTTCTATCACCATATGTTCTCAAGAACTAGAAATGGACAGTTTTGATACTTTGCCATTACAACACATTAATTGAGCATTCATCATGTGGTACTCCTTGGTGTATTCCACTTAAATATCTTAAAAGAAACAATACTAACAAATGTAATGGGTATAAGAAAGGTAAAGCACACTAACTAAAAGGAGTGGAAAGCAATACTAGAAATTGACAACACGAGAAACATAAATAGTGGGCTTGCAAATGCAAGTCGATGGATACTAGGATACATTTGAGAAAAAAATGCAACAAAAGTAAACATATAATTGCCTTCATTAAATTTGCTAAGACATACTAAGACCAAGCTACACCAGCCTACCACTATCAGAACAACAAATAAACTTTAATATGATTATGCCAATCAGATTTTAATTTTATCACATCATAACCATATACCTACCAAACTTCACCATTTTAAAAATTAAGCTAACTTATTTCTTCTATGAGATAGAAGGAAGTGCATAGAATAGAGATTGATATTGTGGATGTGTATAATGAGTTTTTAACACTTGAAAACCTTGATTTTGATTGATAGCTAAAACATAGGTTCCTAAAGCATATAAAAACATTTCTGATGGTAATAAAGACCTTCAATTTAAGCCACCTATGACAATATTTATGTCTAGAGTTTCACCATAAAATTTTTGCCAATAAATGATTTGGAGAATACAATCATGTAAAGCACAAAGTAATTTATATGTTTAATAATGAGCAGGAGCCAATGCATCAATACAATTCATGTGGCTTAATTAAATACACAAGGATTGGACTCAAATGTCCATATGATTATTAGGAACCTGTCATTTGCCATGTAACCGTTCAATCACAACAAACAACATTCAGAGGTCAATGCATCATTGAAACACATGTGGTTGGATTGCATATAGAAGGATCAGAATCAACTTCCCAGATGACCATTGAAAACCTTCATATACTATAGTAACCATACTAGAAACATATCGGTATGTAATTATACTTGCACATTCATTCGATTCTTTTATGAATCGATAATCATAAGTATATTTATGTAATGTCAATCAATCTAAGATATTAGTATTATGAGAAGAGGTCAAATTAATATTCAAATATATATGTGTGTGTGTGTGTGTGTGTGTGTGTGTGTGTGTGTGTGTGTGTCTATATATATATATATATATATATATATTGGCATATATACGTATATCACAGTTTGATCTTTTCTCATAACATTAATATCCCACTCATTTTATCTAATCGAAGCTATAAACATCAATAGATTGAACTCTTATTGAGATCATGCTTGAGTTTTTTTCAGGAAGTGTAAACATAGTATGGATGCATTTTATTCCAGGGAAACCTGAATTGCTTTTAATTGATGACTCAAACATAGCTAGGGTGATCAAACTCCATCAACAGCCGCTTATGAAACCCAAGCATTTATCTATTTTGTCATATTTTACAAATGCATTTGTGTTAGGGGATGGTTCCTTTCTTTTTGTATTTTAGAGAGCTGCCAAAGACACACACGACATCTTAACTTTTATGTATTGCTAAAATTGAAAGATTCATCTAGGGACGATCTTGGTCAAACAAAATGTGAAGTATATTTGAAGCTTCTTATAGGTCAGTTGGAACAGGAAAAGGGAAAGGAGTTTTCAAAATTTATTATTCTTTTTCATGTGAAGTCCAAGAGTTGGGATTCTAGAATATAACTACCACCTTGCCATATTCTCAGAAGAAGATTGCAGGAAACTAGATTCGTTAGCTCATTTGCCTCGTACCCATCCAAGTTACTCGAGCTAAGAAAAATGGAATAAGGCCATTACTTGATGAACTTCAAATCCCACTGCACCTCATCTATGCAGATAGTGTTGGGATTAATGGGAAGTATGTACTGAGAGGGGAGGGGTGAATCAGTACCTCTAAATTTTTTTGTATCCTTTAATCATTTAACCTTTGTAATCAATTGTATATCCATTCAATCTGATTTATACTATCTTGATGTGAGTTATATCAATTCATAACATTAACATACATGTGAACATTCATAGAAATATTCATGAAAGTAATTTGACACATAACACAAGATATGATATCGCAGAAAACTCTTGTTAGGAAGTAAAAACTACGGTGGGGTCCTGGTCCTGGTGGGGATGGCACCCACAAAATCTCCACTATCTGCAGATTGTAAGGGGCCGGTTAAGGCTTATAATTTGTTCACTTCTGATGATCTACCATGTTAGGAGTATTGGTGGAGACCTGTTAAAGTCTACTTTGTTAAGAGCTTTAACAACACTGTTGAGTGTGCACTCGGTTAAGAGATTTGTTGTTGGACTATTAAATCCACCTTCCTTGAAAGGATTTTTACACTTTTCTCCACTTGTTGGAATGATAGAAAATTACATATTGACCTGGTTAATGCAATCTCCTATTGCTGATATAGATCCAATTTAGTTTACATGAAAAATATTATCACCTAATTGTGATTGAATAATACCTCTGATTCTCGGTATGCTTTGTTCTTGGTTCTGATAACCAAATTCTCCTTTTGTTGTTCCTTTTCTTGAAACTCTCAATCTGATCCATAGATAGGCTCGTTTGATTCATTCATGTTCTCCTCTCTCTTCACATCCATAATAATGAATGATTGCATCATCTATTTATAGATGGATTGACTTCATCAAGTTTCGAGAAAAACAATGTTAACTCTAAGATCAGGTTTACAACTTGTACCTAGATCTCGTAGTCTATGTGTTTTAAATTAGTTAGACTGATTAAAGCACTTACATTCATGTATCTTGTCCCTAAAGAAATGCATTTAAAACAAACAAATATCCTATAAATAGAATACACTTGCTTTATTTGACGTGGAAGTTAGATCCACTTTTTTCGGGCTGCAATTGACTTTCGGTTCTGTCTGTCGATCATGCTTGACTGTCCTTCAGTTTTGTTCTTTTGGTTTCTCTTTAACTATCTTGTCGGTCTACACTATATTTTGCATGTCAGGTTCCTCTTTATCTTTTTGTCATTGCATTTTTGGTTTACACACTAAGTTGTGTCGTCGGTTATCTTTGCACTTAGTCATCTTTGGTGATCTCTTAATATCTGATCTTCAATTTGCTCTGTCCTGTCTTTCAGTGTATGCTTACCAAAATTGTTGTTTGCATACTAATGGAAAATTCATGTCATCAATATCCCCCTTTGGCATTATTATCAAAAAATGATATGTGCAAAATACTAACAAAATGTTAAGTATATACAACATATATAATCCTTAGTCATTTAATGAGTCCCCCTATGTATATGTCGATATAACTGTACATATGATATATTTGTTCATCTGAATATATATCATTTTCCCCTTTTTGTACAGTATAATACTCATATTCATTTTCCCCATGTAAATATACCATATACATATCATATTCCCCCTTTTTTTATATTAAGGGCAAAGGTCATTACCTTATAGTTTATCAAAAATGTGGGAGTGTGAAGACTTCATGTCTTCCATCATTTTCTCCCATTGTTCTTTGAGGTTCTCAAGAGCCATGTGCTCGAGTGTGATCTTTGAGTGCATGTCATAGATGTTGTCTGCTACAGAGATCTCAGGAGTTTCTATCAGTTTCCTTGTTAAACTGATGTGTTGTTGGAGCAGTGTAAGGTTTGGTAGAAGTTGAGCTTGGAGCTGATCGGTTACTTCTTCCCTAAAGTGTGTTTATGCCTCCCATAGTTCCTGCCTTAACCTTTTTATCTCAATTATCTTCTCATAATGCAACTCAACTGCATTGTCTCCATCGATGGTTAAGCTTTGTGCACTATTTGCTAGATCTGTATCCAGCTTTGCAATGTTGTCACTATTTTCTTTAGTGAACTTGTCTATTGTGCTCAATTTTTGAATTAAGGCTATAGCTTCATATATTATTGGATCTAATTCAGTGATGAATTTTGATAGCTTTACCTTATTTTCTGCCACTTCTTGGCTGATGTTCTCAATGAGCTTTTGTTGGTACTTCATCTCGACTCTCTCCTCTATTTCCTTCTCAGCATCAATATTCTGAGTTGTTATTGCTTCAGTTAGAGTAGCTAATTGATCTAGTATGGGCTTGTTCTGATCAATATCAACATTGGGCACAATTTGATGTAATATGTCCCGTGTTGTTTCCAGTACCATGGAGTCCCTGTGTTGTTTCTTCAGATTCTCGTGCAATGCCTTTCTTTGGCATATTTCTCCATATTCTTGTAATGCTTCAAAGTCAAGTGTAGATGGGTCACACTTTGGTATTTCAATAAGTTCATCCAATGTGACTTCCATCTTATTCTTCTTTGATT
>MU223245.1:711029-724194 GCA_018584345.1 Thuja plicata
TCTTTGGCATATTTCTCCATATTCTTGTAATGCTTCAAAGTCAAGTGTAGATGGGTCACACTTTGGTATTTCAATAAGTTCATCCAATGTGACTTCCATCTTATTCTTCTTTGATTTCTTCTTCTTCCCCTGTGAATCACTAGAATGTAAAACCATTGCCAATTTCTCAGCTTTCTCAATTGTGCTCGATGAAGTGACCTGTTGTGCTTCTTTTTTCTGCTTGGAGTCGGTTTTAGCTTGTCAAGTGTCTGTAGACGTCTCCAAATTCACCTTAACATTGTCAGTAGCATGCTTGTCATTTTCCTCAAGAGTACCATCTTTAGGTTTGTCTCCTTCATCGGTGTCCTTTGCTTCATCAGTCTTTGTTTCTACATTATTGTCTTGTGTATCTGCATCCTTTTCTTTATCTCCTCCAGTAACCTTTGTATGCAATGAAAATCCCTGCAGCTGCACAACAAGTCAAAACATGCATATACAAGATATATCAAATATTAAAAGCATGCAAGAAACTTGAAATACAACTAAATTCTCACTACAACCTCCGATGAGCTAAAATGAGTGCACCCAAGAGTTTGATTTGCTCTTAGAGATTTTGTGGGTGTGCTCTCCCAAAAAAATGCAATAAATCCCACTATGATAGATGCAAAATGATGAAGATTTGAGCACAAGTACGTGGAACTTTCCCCAAATCTCTCAAATGATGTATGCAAATGCAAAATCTATACTAAGAATGCAAATGCAAGAGATTAACAACTTGATTGAGATGAAAAATAAACTAAAGATGAAAATGCGAGAATCCAAACTAAACTATGAAAGTAAATCTAGACTATCATGCAAGAGATGAAATCTAAACTAAGTGCTCAAGTGCTCAAGTGTGCAAGAATGCTCCATTCAATAGCTAGTTACTCTCACACTAGTTACTCTAGTTAACTCTCAGTAGTTGCAAATGAGGAGTGAGACCTCCTTTTATGGAATTGGCATGAAAAATGAAGGGCTGAGATTAAGTGGTGGAAAATGAGTGGCTGAGATGAAGGGTTAGGTAGGGTTTTGGTGGGAGTGAAGGAGATTAAGAGGCAAAATAAATGAGTGGCTAGGATTGAGAGGTTAAAGAGAGAGGAGTTGACTTTTGAACTAAAAGCCAAATGAAGAGACAAGTGACAAGTGTCACAAGTTCATAATTTTGGAGTTGATCCATGAGAATGCACATGATTGGCTAGAGAAGGATTAATGAATTTAGAAAATAAACAAAAATGTTTATTTAATAAATATAGGACAAGCTCAAAATTAAATAAATAAAATTTATTTAATTTAAAACAGAAAAGTGTAAATGAATTATCTAAATAAATAATAATATTTATTTAAATAATAGAGGAAAAAGGCTTAAAATTAAATAAATAAAATTTATTTAATTTTAAAAGGCTAAGTGAATTAATTAAATTAATAATTTAACTAATAGAGGGATTAAGACATTTTTTGATGTCTACAACCTTATCAATTTCGGTTATATATTGAGTGGCTCTAATGTCTTGCTGACCATCGGTGTTGTCTTTGTTTGTCTCTTCCCCTGTATCCTTGGGATTATCCTTCTTAGGTGACTTGCTTGATTCTTGCAGGATATTGATAGCTTGTATCAATATTGGCATGTTGCCTGGAATATTCACTTGTGCAATATCAACTGTTGTGTCCTACTCATCATTTTTGTCCTTTGCAACAGTGACATCTTCATCTTTATTCACTTCCTCTGCTGGGTCATTGGTAATGTCAATGACATTAGTGTGCACAATGTTGTCATTTGTGGTGTTTGACCATGATTCATCTACAACATCTGCAGTCTTGTTTCCGTTTGTATCATCTTCTTCTTTGTCTAACTCAATAGATGTGTCATCTTGAGTTGCCTTGTCAACATCTTGTTGTTGAAGGTCTTTGTCGGGGCTTTCCTCCTCAATAGGTCTATTCATAATCTTACACAATTTCTTATAGCTATCCTGCTCAAGCTCTATAAGCTTTCCTTCAAGAAATTTGTATGCTCTCAGCTTTGATGAGAACTCCTTTTTGTACTTCTCCATCATTTCATCTATTTCTACCTTCTTTGATTCAGGTGGCATGAGAGAAACAAGTACTCTTTCTCTTATATCTTTTTCATTCTTCAAGGCAAATGTCCAACAAGAGTATAGTCTATCCAAGAGTTCCCTTGGTACATGACTGCCTTCAAACTGAATTGGTACATATTTAAACTTGTACATTTTTCTACGATGGCATCCTCTACTTTATTCTGATCTTCTGGGTCTAACTTCAACCATCTTCTAATCTTTGAATCTGTGATAGATCTAGAATTTGCAATAGATTTGCATATGTCATCAATAGATTCAGGAGCTTGCACCTTGACACTTTCTGCTTCTACAGCTTCATCCTGCTCGATGTCTTCAATATCCTCTTGGGTTCTTATGAATTTCCTTCCTCTTGTGTTTTTCCCTCTCTTCGGTGCGGCAGCTTTCCTTTTGTATGTCCTGACCTTTCCTTTCTTTAAAGGTGAAGGAGCAAAATCCTTTGATGTTTGGCTTCTTGTCCTAGAAGCAGCCATTGTCCTTGGCTTTTTAGTTGGTGGAGGAGGTGGTGAATCTGACTCTGTTTCTTCAGAGTCGTCCTTTCCTTCATCTTTACCGATAGATAATTGTTCTTCGGTTTCATCCTCCTGTTCAACTTCTTCATCCTGTTCAGCTTCTTCCTCAGTTGTCGATAGTATCTTCTTGAGATTCTTTACCATTTTGTCGTTCTTTCTGACAATTTTCTTAACAACTAGGCCAGATTTTATTCTTGTCTTGGCATCTTCATATGTTCCAATTTTTTTTTGTTTCACATCCAATGGTTCATTGATCAAGGCATCAATTGCCTTAGTTGCAAGATCAATGTTGATCTCATACTATAATGGTTATAACCATGTTGTCCTCGGTACAACAAGCTTAATGTATGTATTGTCAATATCAACCATGAAGCATATCTCATCCTTATATTTTTCAATGAGTTTCTTGGGGATTCTTACCCTCTTTTGCATTCTGTCTTTGAATACATTGAAGTATTCATCCATGACTGTCTCAAAGTTATTTCCCAGTGTGGCTATGTGCTCACTGATTTGCATGGTGACCGGTTTGGTGTTGTCCCATTTCACATCTCCTACCGATGGCAATGTTTTTTGAAAACAAAAGAAGATACACATTATGAGTGAGCCAAACGTACAAGTGTTTGACTTTGCATTCCTGATAGTCTTTAAGTTATCCTTCAACTGATTCAGGAGTAGTTCAGATAAGTCTCATTGTGTCCCCTTCTTCACAATTTTGTAGGTTGTGTCCATTGCACTTGATGCTATGTTGTTCAATCTGCTTGCTTGGAAGAATTTGTATCCTAGAACGTATGCACCAAAATTGATCTCATCATCGGTTATAGTGGTAACTTTTTGTCCTCTGCCATCCCATTGGCTCCTGTCATCTTCTTAGTCTCGGCCTTTAGTGGATGTTTTAGTGCCAAGTTACTTTCTCGGTTATGGGGTAACCGGTGATTGCATGGATGACATCTTGGGTTATTACCTTCAGCTCATAAAGCCATAGCTTGTTGTTATGCATTCAACTTAGCACTAACTAAATCCATTTGGTTTTGAAAACCTTCGGGAACATTAGGCCATTGGTGAGCCCTTTTACTTCTATGTGCTTGTGTTCATCTTATAGTGTTCCATCTTCGTTGCACAACTTCTTATAAGCTTCTTCAACCTCTAAAGTTCCTATTTCTGCAATCTTGTAGTGTATGAAAGATCGAATGTCTTCCACGAGTAAAACCCTTGCTGGTATGAGTGAAAATGCTCCAGCATCGTCGGGTTGTGAGGCAACCTCAGAATGGATCTTGTAGTTAGGTTCCTCACATGCCAAATTCTTGATGAGCTTGAACTCATCCTTCTTTGCATTCTTGGATTTCACGGTTCTTGATGTCGAGGCCATTTTTAGAAATTTAGGGCTTCCTGTGAAATGCGCAAAAAATAGAGTTGTCAGTCTGTTGAACTTACTATTTACTCTTGCAATGATTCTTGATCTGCTTTGGAGTGATGTGTGTTGATTCGTGGTCACTCTGTAACTTAGTTGCTTTTTGCTCAAAAATCGCCTTGGTCACTCTGCTCTGGTTGTCATGACAAATGAGTTGCTTTGTTGCCCTATTTATAGTTGTTTCCCTAAAACATGTGTCATAAATGCTTACCAACTTCTCGGTGTATGAAGACTGAGTTCGTCAGTGAAGACTTCACTTTCCTTGGGTAAGACTCAACGTTTCAGAGCAGTCAATATTCCTTTTTCTTTTACGGACAGGTTTTGGTGTCACAGAAAACTTGTTCACTTTGCTTGTTTACCGATGAGGCTTGGTTTATACTTAGCAAATTTTCTTTTAACTGACACTTCTCGGTAAGTGTAGGCAGTCTCAGTTTTGAGTGTATACTGACGGGTTTCAGTATATATGCCCAAAAGCATAGTTATCACAGATTTTAACAAATAATACCATGATGCATATTTCTTATGCTAATTTGGCATTATATAAACATATTATGGAACTGGTGTAAAATAATAACTTGGGGTTTTGCAGTTCCATACTTACTTGTTCTGCTTAGGTTGGGGTGGTGATGTCACCGGATCCATTAGATGGGGTGTCACCATTTGCATTGCTCGTTCTAGCTTCATCATTGCTTGAATATTTTCTCCACATTTTGTCTCTAGCCCTCTAGATATCTTCAATGGTGTTTCCATTTGGATATGTGCTTGTTTTTTTCATTCAGTCTCTGCAGTCTTTCTTGAGATGACCAACTTTATGACAGTGTAAGCATGCCATTCTGGGGTTAGTCCAGCCTCTAGAATTTCTAGTCCACTATCTCATACAGTTTGCAGCAATGTGACCATATCTTCCACATGCTGTACAATTTGTCCAAGTATTGTAATCCCATACATACTGATTACCAACTCTTTTTAGTTGATAGGGAGTTTCTTGACCTTTAGGCTTCCATGCTTGCCTTTTCTTTTTCTAGCATTCAAGAGTTGTGTGCCCATTCATTTTGCATGTAGGAGAGTATTTGTCCATGTAGGTTTCCTTCTTTGGTTGTTTCATCTCAGACTTACATTCATATGCGTTATGTCCTTTCTTGTTACATTTATAACAAAATCCTATGAATGAAGATGTAGATTTAGGAATACCTTTCATTTTGCCTCTGCATACATTTGATGTATGGCCTTGCTTTCCACAGTGATTGCATGTAAGATTTCTTGGTCTTGAATTTGTATAGACATTCTTTGGATCAGTTTGATTTGATGATTCTCCATTCTCAATAAAACCTAGACCGGTATTGATGTTGACTCTTCGTTGTCCTTCAAGAAAATCATCCATTCTTTTATTGTTTTCTTTAGCTTTCTTGATAATTTCATTATGTTGTTGCTGAATTCTTATTTAATGTTTCAACTTTTCATTCTCATCCCTCAGTTCATCAATAGCTTCTATTCTTTCAATGAGTTCAACATTTATTTTGTTTGCCTCTTGACTCATAAGAATAATATGATTTGTGATCTCATGGTGATGCTTTGTAAGTCTTTGTATTTTAGACTCTTTCTTGTATCTTTTTTGTGATCTTTCTTCTATCATCAATAGCTAGTGTTCTTTCTTGCTCAGCCTGTCTAGCATTGTTCATGACTCCAATCATCCTTACCATCTGTGTCTCTTGACCGATTTGCAGAGATTTAACTTGTCCAGCTAGGTGTAGATTGATTTCTGTTAGGCTTGTGATACTTTCTTCTGATATATCTGATGCTTTTCTTGTAGTTGATCCTGAAGACTCAAAGAAATCTAGTATCTCTTCCTCATGATAATCTATCTCATTACAACAAGATGTTATATTATTTCTTTCATCTAGCAACTGTCTCATATTGATTCTAGCTTCTTTATACTATTCATAGAACCTCTGAATGTCAAGCTTTTTATTCTCAATATTTTTATCAAGTCTGTACTTCTCCATTGTATGATCTTTTCTCTTAATCCTTTAAGCTTTCCAAGAAGAGACTTATCTTTGATACCAATTATTGGGATTAATGGGAAGTATCTACTGAGAGGGGAGGGGTGAATCAGTACCTCTAAAACTTTTTGTATCCTTTATTCATTTAACCTTTGTAATCAATTGTATATCCATTCAATATGATTTATACTATCTTGATGTGAGTCATATCAATTCATAACATTAACATACATGTGAACATTCATAGAAACATTCATGAAATTAATTTGACACATAACACAAGATATGATATCGCAAAAAAATCATGTTAGGAAGTAAAAACTGCGGTGGCGATGGCACCCACAAAATCTTCACTATCTGCAGATTGGAAGGGGCCGGTTAAGGATTACAAATTGATCACTTCTGATGATATACCATGTTAGGAGTATCGGTGGAGACATGTTAAATTCTACTCTATTAATATATTTAGAAACACTGTTGAGTGTGTACCCAATTAAGAGATTTGTTGTTGGACGGTTAAATCCACCTTCCTTGAAAGGATTTTTACACTTTGCTCCACTTGTTAGAATGATAGAAAATTACAAATTGACCTGGTAAATGCAATCTTCTGTTGCTAATACAGATCCAATTTATTTTACATGAAAAAAATTATCACCTAATTGTGATTGAATAATACCTCTGATTCTCAGTATGCTTTGTTCTTGGTTCTGATAACCAAATTCACCTTTTGTTGTTCATGTTCTTGAAACTCTCAATCTGATCCATAGATGTGCTAGTTTGATTCATTCATGTTCTCCTCTCTCTTGACATCCATAATAATGAATTATTTCATCATCTATTTATAGATGAATTGACTTCATCAAGTTTCGAGAAAAACAATGTTAACTCTAAGACCAGGTTTACAACTTGTACCTAGATCTCATAGTCTATGTGTTTTAAATCAGTTAGACTAATTAAATCACTTACATTCACATATCTTGTCCCTAAAGAAATGGATTTAAAACAAATAAATATCATATAAATAGAATAAACTTTCTTTATCTGACATGGAAGTCAGATCCACTTTTTGCAGGCTGCAACTGACTTTTGGTTCTGTCGGTCATGCTTGACTGTCCTTCGGTTTTGTTTGTCGGTTTCTCTTTAACTATCTCGTCGGTCTGCACTGTATCCTGCACGTCGGGTTCCTCTTTATCTTTCTATCATTGCATTTTTAGTTTACACACTAAGTTGTGTCGTCGGTTCTCTTTGCACTTAGTCATCTTCGGTGATCTCTTAATATCTGATCTTCGGTTTTCTTTGTCCTGTCTTTCGGTGTATGCTTACCAAAAGTGTTGTTTGCATACTAATGGAAAATTAATGTCATCAGATAGTATATCATTGGCTAATTTGATGTATTTAGATTATATGATCCAGTGTTGAATCAATGGAACTGTAAGATAAAGGTGATATCATCAATGGGAAAACAGAGCAGTGGCAAGTCATACCTATTAAATCATTTATCTGGATATCTTCTTGACGTAGCAGGTGGTAGATGTACATATGGTGTATGGATGACAATTCGATTGGATGAAAAATACCTCTATGTACTCATGGACTTTGAAGGGATAGGGAGCTTTGAGAGGATAGAGCAAGAAGACATGAGGAATTATGTCCTTAATGCGGCCGTCAGTAATCTAACAATATTCAATAAAAAGGTTAGTTGGATGTAACTTGTTACCTTCTTATTTTGCTACTTATATTTTTATGCTTAACTTGATTTTCTTCACTTCTTAAACTGTCGTAGATAGTTAACTGGTAAATGTGACATGTTGCTTCTCAAGACTTTCATCTTGACAAGGAAATAGAGGTTGTTTTTCAGCACTTTCAAAATGGGGTGAGCTTGGTTAAGAGTGTTGAATAGGCATATACATATAACATGGGAAAAAAACATAGAACAATAACTGTGTATATCAATCATGCCACATAATTAAGTAACCTGCACCCTAATATAAAAAATGGTGCTCATGTTCCCGTACAAACAATAACAATGCCAATAATAGTAACAGTCACAGTAATAGTAATAGTAAAATGAAGAGTACAAATCATCAACCAAAACATATTTGTATCATCATATGTGAACTATGTTCAAATTTGAAGACTTAAAACTATTAGAAAATAACTACAATCCCCCAAATTTTATTGCAATATACTCGACTCTCTCCTCTTCAGTCATCAACAAGAACCCTTTGGCTCTTTCTTGTTCAACCGTGGAAGTTTCATATGCCTTCAGCATGATATCTTGACTCAGTTTAGGGATGGATTTTAGAGTGGTATACACACTACGTAAAACATTATCATCATCAAATTTATCCAATTTGACAAGTTGAGCCTGACTAAGGCCCTATTTTAGTTCCTTGATAGTTTCACATATGAAATCCAAGGAACCGGCCATACTTTCCTTCCTCCTCTTTCCCCTCTTTAATGATGATGATGTAGAAGTTCCTCTACTAATTGTATTATATTGATTGGAGGCAAGGAGGCAGAATAGTAAAAAACATCTTTCACAACTCCATGGGGAACATATGTGTATGCAAGAATGCCTTCTGGACTTACTAATGATGGAGCTACTTTTCAAAGAGCTATGGATGTGGATTTTGAGGGTTTGATTGACATCATTTTATTTATATATCAGGATGATCTGACAACATATTCAAAGAAAGAACAAGACAGTTGTAACCATTTGGAGAAGATCTTCCTGGGAGCCTTGGAATATGGTATATCTCTCAATCCTAAAAAATATCTTTTTGGAGTTACAGAAGGTAAATTATTAGGACATATTGTATCAAAAGAAGGTGTAAGGATAGACCCTAAGAGGATTTCTACCATATATAAGATCCAAGTGCCTAAAACTATCAAGGTTATTCAATTATTCTTTGGGAAGATAAATTTTGTCAGGAGGTTTGTATCAAACTGCTCTAAAATTGTAAAACCAATTGCAAAAATGCTTAAAAAGGGAGCAGAGGTCAAGTAGATAAATGAATCCTTGGAAGAATTTGTAAATATCAAAAAAGAAATCAAAGAAGCCCCTGTTCTCAAGTCTCCAAAGTTTTCAAAACCTTTTCATATTTTGTCCTTTGCATCCAATCACACAATAACATCTGTCATGTTACAAAAAAATGATGAAGGATATGAACAGCCTATGTCATTTTTTACCAAAACTCTTCAAGCATCAGAATTGAACTATGACATCAATAAGAAGAAATATTTTTCTTTAGTGAAAGCAGTAAAATATTATTGGCCTTATCTGGTTGGAGCAAGTGTTATAGCTTATGTGCCAAATGCAGTTGTGAAGGATATTTTTAGACAATCAGAAACTACTCGCCAAAGATGTAGGTGGATCAATCAAATTCAGGAATTAAATATTGATATTCAGATCACCAAACTTGTAAGAGGCCAAGGTCTTGCAAGACTTATGAAAGATTTCAATTTAAAAGTAGCGCAAGTGCATCAAGTGGAATTGGAGCATTCAGTGGTAAGTATTGAACAATGCCCATGGTATATGAATATTGTTTATTATTTAAGACACATGAAACACCAGGAAGATCTCATTGATAGCCAGAAGAGAATCATAAAACTCCAGGAAGCTAGGTATGTGTTGATCCAACAAGATTTATATTGGAAAAACAAGGACAATGTTTTATTATTTTGTCTAGACATGCACCAAGCAAGTTTAATCCTTAAGGAGTTATATGAAGGAGTTTTTGGAGGAAATTTATTAGCTAAGACTACAACACATAAAATTTTACATGTTGGTTATTATTGGCCTCATGTATTTAAAGATTGTTATTCATATGTTAGAAAATGTGAAGCATGCCATAAATTTTTAGGGAAGCTAAAGTATGATGGATTTTTACCTCTCAAACCTTTACATATTGAAGAGCCCTACCAAACGTGGGGAATTTATTTCATAGGATAAATCACTGATAAGTAAAGTGGAGGACATAGATGAATCTTGGTAGCAATATATTACTTCAACAAATGGGTGGAAACAATACAAACCGAGCAGGATACAAGTAAGGTGGTGATTAAGTTCCTAATGGAGAATATTTTAACCAGGTTTGGGGTTCCATATAAAATTGTGGTAGATAATGGAATGAGTTTTAGATCAAAATAGTTTTCTAATTTCTCTGAATCTTATGGAATTACCTTTCCTTATTCTAGTTCACCATGCCATCCACAAGGAAATGGTCAAGAAGAGTAAAGCAATAAGAACATCTGGAAGATAATCAGAAGAATGTTAGATAATAACAAAAAGGCTTGGGACACAAAATTAAATCTAGCATTATGGGCTGATAGAATCACTATCAAGAAGTCTACAGGAGTTGATCCATATGAATTAGTCTATGGGAAGGAAGCTAGATTTCCTTTGAATAAATTTCTTCCAGTATACAAGTTTGTCACAAAGGAACAACTTGAGGATGTTAATTTCATGGAAGAAAGGTTATCAAAATTAGCAGAATTGGAAGAAGTTAGGAGAGAGGCTCAACAACATAATGCCAAGAAACAACAATAAAACAAGGTTTTTCATAACAGGAGATCATGTAACAAAATATTTAAAGGAGAGTGGGTGTTAAAATATAATGCTAAGGATGAAGACAAAGGCAAACATGGGAAATTTGAAGCACTTTGGCTCAAACCTTATATTATTGTGGATAAAGGAGGAGAAAATACATTATTTTTATAGAGTACTGATGGATACATTCAAGAGCTCCCAGTGCATGGGAAGTATTTGAAGCACTTATTCTCTTGATAAAAAATTAGGAGTATTTCTAACCTTTAAAATATAATTTTCTTTGTTTTTCTTTTAGTTTTTTTTTCTTTATTTTTTTAGTGATAATCTAATGGTTTTCTTCTCTATAGATAACTCGGATCTCACTATGTCCACATAGGAACATACGTCCCCTGAAAGAACCATTGTTGGAACATAAATTTTCAATTTAGATTATGTTCCTTTAAGCTTGTTTTATTACAATAATGATCTATTCTGCTTAATAGTTTTGTATGTTACCATGCATTTTTATCTTAAGAATAGTTTAGGCAATATCATGAAGGATAGAGAATGCAAGAGGCACATGCGATGTTATAGCTTTTAGATAATGAATGCTTTGTGAAGGTCGTAGTAGCAGAACTGTTATAATGCACTTATCCCACATTTCCTATGTTAAGGAATAACTGGGTGTTTTTATATGTAAACAAGCGCATATTAATTTTCCAAAGACAAAAAGCTTTTGGTCAGTCGAGTAGTCAGAATGGCAAGTTGGTGAATGGCATAGGCCCACGTGCTGATAAGAAAATTTTGTGGGCCCACGCAGGCGAGATTGGTGGATGGAGACAGATGGACAAACCAAAAGGTGCCACATGGCAACATTCACGAGCTTGTGCATTGAAGGAAGCAGTTAGCAGTGAAGCTGGGAGTTGGAGATAACATCAAGTCGCCAGCTCGAGGGTTAAAGTGGCGGTTAGTGAAAGAATCCAAGAGCTAGTGTCAATGGTTAGTCGCTAGGTCATGATGGTGAATGACAATTAATAGAAAGTGTAGCGAATTGGCGATGACGATTAGTCACCAGGTCGCGGGTCATGATGACAGTTAATAAAATGACGTGAACTAGCGACAAGGTTAATCACTAGCTCGCGAGTTAAGTAAGAAGTCAAGACTTGTGGTCATGAGTTAGCGATTATGTGACATGTGATGCCAAGATGGAGCCTAGTTGGATAGAGTGAAAGGGAAAAATATCAATTAATAATCCATATTTGTCTTCAAATATTAAAATGGTGCATAAGTTATTCAAGGAAAATAAAAAATACATGCGCCAAGCCAAAGCAGTCAGGATTAGAGGGAGAGTAAGAGATTTCCCGAAGTTCTGAAATAGAGTGATCAGGAATAAAGGCAAAGCAATATGATTCCTAAAGGATAGGGCCCACATTTTTTGAAGATGCATAAAAAGGACTAAGTACTCCATTTTGGAAAATTGATGCTTGGGGTGCTAGCCATTGGAAATAGAAGCCTTGTATGGGAATTCTCAAAATCATGAAATAGAGGTTGGGCCCACATATTTGAAAGCTTGACTTAGCCAAAAAGGAAACAAAGTATTATATTTGGAAATCATAGGGAGGAACTACTTTTTTTGAAATAAAGTGTAACCTTCAGAAATTGTACGAAGGAACTACTTTTTTTGAAGGAAAGTGTAACCTTCGGAAATCGTAGGGAGGAACTTCTTTTTCCAAAGGAAAGTGTAAGCTTTGGAAATCATAGGGAGGAACCAATTTTTTCAAAGGAAAGTGTAACCTTCAGAAATCATATGGAGGAAGTGTTTTTTTGAAGCTTCGGAAAATACAGGTAGGTGGTGCTATCTCCAAAAATCAGTTGGAAAGTAAATCTATGGAAGTCAGGTTGACAGAAATGAATACAAATCATTCTCCAACAACATGTATGTTTTACCTTCTTAAATTAATACATGATTAGCTTATTTTATTTTATGCAGGATCTCGTTGGTGGCAAAGACTATGGTTGTATCCGCGGGATGAGAGTTGCAGACATAATGGATCATCATGTTGGAAGACCATAGTCAGAGACATCATGCATAATTTAGATACATATGCCCCTACTGAATTTTTTAAGAATATCAAGAGATATGGTGAGATATTGGGGATAATTCATTATGCCAAAATGATTCAAAATGTTGTCTCGGGGACATTTTATGTAATCAATCTTTTATGGCAGTTTGTTTAGTTGTCAGTTAAGGAGTTACAAGTTTTTTGTGAAAGGTATGCCTTTTCACCCAAACTGAATCCTCATCTATATATAGGTGTACACCTCTCTTTCCGATTCCCACAGCTTTCCAAAGGCGAGGGTTAGTAGCAAAGGTTCACAAATGAATGCAAATCAAGTATACAATGACTACTAAACGAATAACAGAAACGTGAGCAATAAAATGTACAAGCAAGAGAAAGAAAGACAAATAAATGCAAATCCCACGATGCTTGAAGCTTCTATTGTTTCTCTCTACTCCTTCCAAAATGATGTTCTTGATGCTCAGTATTGGTGGGGCAGCGTCTATGACTTGAGAAGCGTCGAGAATTTGATAATTGAAATGTGTG